>JAODAL010020492.1:0-69294 GCA_025379985.1 Phyllomedusa bahiana
GGCACGGGTGGTACGTATGGGGTAGTGGGAATGAATGAAGAAGCGACCATGTGCTGTGATCAAAAGGGTAAGTTGAGAAGTGTGTTGGTTATGTGTGAGAAAAATGAAAAAAAACAAAAAAATTAAAAATTAAAAAAAAAAAAATATATATATATATATACACTCACCGGCCACTTTATTAGGTACACCATGCTAGTAACGGGTTGGGACCCCCTTTTGCCTCAGAACTGCCTCAATTCTTCATGGCATAGATTCAACAAGGTGCTGGAAGCATCCTCAGAGATTTGGCCCCATTTTGACATGATGGGCATCAACAGTTGCCGCAGATTTGTCGGCTGCACACCCATGATGCGAACTCCCGTTCCACCACATCCCAAAGATGCTCTATTGGATTGAATCTGGTGACTCTGGAGGCCTTTGAGTACAGTGAACTCATTGTCATGTTCAAGAAACCATCTGAAAATGATTCAGCTTTATGACATGGCGCATTATCCTGCTGAAAGTAGCCATCAGATGTTGGGTACATTGTGGTCATAAAGGGATGGACATGGTCAGCAACAATACCAGGTAGGCTGTGGCGTTGCAACGATGCTCAATTGGTACCAAGGGGCCCAAAGAGTCCCAAGAAAATATTCCCCACACCATGACACCACCACCACCAGCCTGAACCGTTGATACACGGCAGATGGATCCATGCTTTCATGTTGCTGACACCAAATTCTGACCCTACCATCCGAATGTCGCAGCAGAAATCGAGACTCATCAGACCAGGCAACTTTTTTTCCAATCTTCTACTGTCCAATTTCGATGAGCTTGGGAAAATTTGGGAGCCTCAGTTTCCTGTTATTAGCTGAAAGGAGTGGCCCCCGGTGTGGTCTTCTGCTGCTGTAGCACATCTGCCTCAAAGTTGGCCGTACTGTGCGTTCAGAGATGCTCTTCTGCCTACCTTGGTTGTAACGGGTGGCAATTTGAGTCACTGTTGCCTTTCTATCAGCTCGAACCAGTCTGCCATTCTCCTTTGACCTCTGGCATCAAAAAGGCATTTCCGCCCAAAAGGACTGCCGCTCACTGGATGTTTTTTCTTTTTCGGACCATTCCTGTAAAACCCTAGAGATTGTTGTGCGTGAAAATCCCGGGAAATCACAGTTTCTGAAATACTCAGACCAGCCCTTCTGGCACCAACAACCATGCCACGTTCAAAGGCACTCAAATCACCTTTCTTCCCCATACTGATGCTCGGTTTGAACTGCAGGGAGATTGTCTTGACCATGTCTACATGCCTAAATGCACTGATTTTCCGCCATTGTGATTGGCTGATTTGAATTAAGTGTTAACGGCAGTTGGACAGGTGGTACCTAATAAAGTGGCCCGGGGAGTGTATATATATATATATATATATATATATATATATATATATATATATAAAAAAGAGTTTGCACAAGGAGTGATATGAATGCACGGGTAGTCCACTTGAGGTGGTGGGGCATGAATGGCTGAGTGTTTGTTGTTGAGCATTAGGTAAGGATTATGTACATAGGTGTAAATAGGTGTAAATGAGTGTAAATAATTTTAGATCTGGAACAGCTTAGGCAGATTTTTCTTTTCCCAAATAGGGTGGATTTTAGGTTATTTTTATTTTTTACCCGGAATGGGAATTTTTAGGGTTTTCTTGGGTGGCTAAGCCTTAGTTTGTTTATTATGAGCCATAATAAGCTGGACTTTTGGACTTTTTATGCCGGATAGGCAATCTTCTCAGTTGGACATTGTTTTGATTTATGTTTGATCCATGATATGATATTTGTTACGTTTTAGCTTGTGATTTATATTTTTCTAATAAAAAAAGAGTTACAAGAAACCGTCTTTTTCACCGCCAAAAAAATACATTTTCTGTAGCCTAATTCACAAGCGGGAAAGGGTTTAATTACAATTTTTTCTTTTTTTGTGTAGCGTAGAAAACACCCCATTGTAAAAACGCTACAAAGCTCGTAGTTTGTGGTTGCTCAATTGTTTGGCGCAATTTACATCCAGGGGTTAATTAAGCGCTGTTCTGCAGTTGTACTCAGTAAAAGAAACTTTGATTTTCACTGCCACAGAAGAAATTCTGTAGCATAATTTATATCCGAAGGTTAATTAAGCCTGTTTGTGCTTTTATATTCAGTAAAATACACAGAGTTTTTAAACGGCACATACAAGTAAATTTTTCCAATTTATATCCAAGGGTTACCCAAGCTTCTTAGTGGGTTCATTTGGAGTCAAATACAGGGTGTGTATTTACATAACGGGGATCTTATCAAAAAGTGTCGTACATTTTTAGAAAAAAACTATGAAACAGAGAGGGGGCAGGTCTTCACCTCGAGTGGCAGAGGCCAAACATTCCAGGCCCAGGGGTCGTAGCACAGCAAGGGGAGTCGCAGCAGGGGTCATGGGTGAGGCCACAACTCCGCTGTCATTTAGGGGCCCCGTGTTTTTTCAGCTACCCAGGGTTTTCTTGATTGGTTTTAGGTTTCCACTTCCCTACCAGATACATCTACAACCCCAGCCAAAGTCGGGGGGAACGTCAGACCCCAACCCTTTAGTTGGCAGGGCCCGGGAGCAGGTCACGGCCCTCACCTGCCCAAACCCCGCCTCTGTCCCACCGGGTTCCCTCACCAAGAAACTATGTGGTTTTTGGGCTCAGCGCCAAAATTACGAAATAAACAATTTGGGAGGGCATCACACTACTTGGAGCAAAGAAAGGGGCCAATATCCCCTGCTTCTGCGTGGGGAAAATTTAGATGTTGAGAGGGGGCATGGGAGGTCATGTTGTGGGGGGTCACCTCTGCATACCAAGACCGGTGAGGACACAGTACGATGAAACACAAATAGGATGATGTAGCCGACCGCAATTGGGAGCCGGTGAGGCAAGGGCTCACATCGTCGGAGAAAAGGGGGTCGCTTGCGCGTAGGAGCGGCCAGCCAGGAAGTGGGTCGTGTGGCCGTGAGTCAGCAGAATAGCAGCAGTGGAGGTCGGGGGGCCAACGGCCCGGGGGAAAAAAAACCCCTTCGCAGGTCCCCGAAATAGCGGCACAGGGCTCAACGAGCAGTGGCGGCAGTAGTCCCCCAGTGGGGCGTTTGGGGTAAAATCCAATACTTGGCGGTGTGGCAGTTCTTTGTAAGACACCGGGGAGCCAATTTTGAGATATGTAGAATCGTGGGCAGAAAATGAAAACGTGGCCAGGGGCAACTTGGGACCACGCCCGCGTCAACACATCAGGTCACCCTCCGGGGGCCTGGAAAAGTGGCTCAATTGGGGGTCCATCCTGCCGCCGCAGCAAAAGCAGCGCAGCAGCGCCCCGTGGCCAGCATGCCCTTGCAGCCAGTCAAGGGTCCCCCACCTCTCGGGGTGCTGTTTCTCTTTTACATCATCTCCCTCCAGATGCTCCTGCTCCTCGCTATCAAAGGCGCCAGCATCTTTAGGGGAGGCGTTGCAAAAAGACAAAGTTTCGCCAAAAATCCTAAGGTGCAAAAGCTGACCAACGCCTGACCAAGTTGTTGTGTGCTGCAGTCCCTCCCTTCCAAATGGTGGACTCGCACCGTTCAGAGAACTAATGGCTTGTGCCCGACCGCGATGGGAGAGTTCCAGAGCCATAATTTTCTTTTCCAAAAAAGGCAGTACCAGCACTTCATAAATTTTTGCTGTAGATATCAAATGTGGGCCAGTCCTTGAGCTTATCGGTTGTGTTCCAAGGTGCACGGCAGCGCGGACGTCTGGAGCTGTAACCTACATGATCAGGGCCAGTACATGGAGCCTATACGGCCGCCACGGTGAATGTGCTTCCGGCCCAGGCACACCAACCACTTGGACAGGAGAGCGCCGCTTTCTCCCTCCACGTGTCAAACTGCGGTGCCTGCGCCAATGTCTGCCGTCATCTCATCCTCCACCACCACCACCACCATTCTCAGCCTCCAGCGAAGTACTTGCTCCATCATACCACATGTGTAGGGGCACAGCGGTGTCCACCAGTTCTACACCTGGCTTGCCGTCGACGAACGAAGTGCACACAGGGGAGGAACTGCTCCGCATCATGCAGCAAGAAATTGATGTGGGTTTTCCCCGCCCCAACTGCAAAAGGAACCATGGGGGAGGGGACAATGGGGGGAACATGGTGTCCGCGCTGCCCAGGGGGATGGTCCTGCGCCCGCATGGCGCATGTGTTCAATCGGGTTTAAAAAAAGGTTCCTAAAAGTCTTCCCACCGATCTTCAAAGATTCTGAAAATGGCCGGGAAATTGCATGCACTTCATCCATTCTACAAAGCCCAGGAACACCCCCTCAGTTGCAGGGCAGAAGGGCCCTCCCCCAAAAAACCTCTGATATGGAGGTTTCCACCCTTGGAATTCCACCTCCCATTTTGGGACCGACTGTATGAACAGAAAAAGGCCTTTAATGATTTTTTAAATGATCCAGCGGACGGGATACTCCCCTGTATAACTTTGATGTCAGCCAGGGGAGCCATGCTGACACCTGCCGTTTGTTGGGCCATTCGGGGAGGCCCTTTGTTGTCAGTCCCGGGGACTACGGGAGAATAACGTCATTCCCACTGCTTCATGTCCTGGAACAGATGCTGAAAAATTGTCTTGGCGGGGGACGGAAACGTGGCGATACATCTCGGGGCCACATGAGTCCGGTGGGGACTGAAAGGAGGAGGAGGGGACAGGGGAGCAGAAGCTTGTCTGGTGAAATGAGGGGGATTTTTACCCGGGTGACAAGAGAGGGGAGCAGGAAAGAGCTGGAGGAGGTAGATGGAATGGGAAGACGAGGCAATGCCCCACCCCACCGGCAGTAAAAGTGGAGATGGAGGCGGGGAGCCCCTCGGAGTACTTTTGCAAGGCCCGCAGCATGCTTTTGCCGGCTAGTGACACCCGAATAGTCAGCACCCGGCAGAGAGATGACTTCGGGCTCTCCCCCCAATTACCCCGCCCCGGTCCAAAATGGACCCTTTTTTTCCCCAGCTATTGTGGGGGAGGACAAACTCAAATACTATAGGGAAATCCCCCGTAGTCTTGGGCCGTGTCTATGTGGGGCATCTCCTCCTCTGACGTTTGACCGGGGGTTCTTCAGCGTCACATTTCAGCCTGCCTGCGGGGTGAGGTGGGGGGGGGGGTGGGGAGAGTACCAGCTCCATCAGCAGCAACCTAATTTTTGGATTCACTGATGGCAGCTTCCTTCACCCCCTAGTGAGGAGGGTAGCGTCGCAGCAGCAGCAGGGGGAGCGACCCTGAACCAACAGGGGGTGGCCTACTTGGACAGCACCTCCCACCCCATTAGAAGATCCGCTGACTATGGGCACCAAGCGGGGATTGGGCCCGCAATTCCCGATTTTGCAGTGGAGAAGCTGTCCTGCCCGGGCCTAGTGGGGCACAAGCGGGGTTCAGTGCGGCGGGGGCCTCTTTTACCCCAAGAGAACCCCTTGCCCCGGGGAAAAAGTGGAACATGCCCTTTTGTCAAGATAATCAGGCGGGGGATCGCCGGGATTTCCACACACCTCCCTTTTAGGCGTCAGACTACACAGCCAGACCTTCCCCCAAAACTGTGAGAAATGATCTGGGTTTTAAACTACCTGCCCAGACACTAATTGATGCCGCCACCCGCCTGATGCCACACAACTGCCGCAGTTTTTTCCATCAGCCACCCAAACCCTCTTTACCCGGGGTGGTATTGCCACCCCCCTCCACACTCTGTCATTGTCCCTGTCTGACCTATGTGCTTTCGCCATCACCTCCACTCTTATCATTGTGCCCTCTGTGGCCACTCCATTTTTTGATACCTCCAAATTTTTTTGTTTTCCCCTGTCTGACCTCAGCTGCTGCGTGGGTGCTGCCCTGACCACACACTGTCCCTTTTTGCCACTTTCTGACCTATGCTGCTGCTGTGGGTGCTGCCGGACCTACACACTGTGTCTTGTGCCACTTTTACCTCATGCTGCTGTTTTGGGGGGATGCCGGACCTACACACTCTGTCATTGTGCCACTGTCTGCTGATGCTGCGCTGTGGTGTGCCGTACCTACACTGTGTGATTGTCCATCTTGGGCCCTTTTCCTTTTTTGCCACCCCAAATGTCATTGTGCCACTGTCTGACCTCATGCTGCTGCTGTGTGCTGCCTTTACCTCCACACGTGTCATTTTCCCCCTTGTGGCCCCCTTCCTGTTTTTTGCCACCCCCAAATGTCATTTCCACTGTCTACCTCAGCGCTCTGTGGCTGCTGCGTACATCCCACTGGTATTGTCCCACTCGTGGCCTACTTCTTTTTTTGCCACCTCCAGAATTCATTGTGCCACTGTCTGACCTCAGCTGTGCGTGGCTCTGCCTGCCCCCACACTTGGTCATTGTCCACTCGTGGCCTACTCCTGTTTTTTTTCCCCCCAGAATGTCTTTTTGCCCCTGTCGACCTAGCGCTGTGGGCTTCTGCCCCGGGTCTCCACACTGTGTCATTTTCCCCCTTTTTGGGCCCATTCCTGTTTTTGCCACCTCCAGAATTCATTGTGCCACCATCGACCCCATCTGCTGCTGGGCGCTGCCGTGACCTAAAAAACTGTGTCATTGTGCGCTGTCTGACCTCATTCTGCGCTGTGGGGCGCTGTGCCACACACTCTGTCATTTTGCCAGTCTGACCTCATGCGCTGCTGTGGCTTCTGCCGTGATTTGACATGTGTCATTGTGCCATGCTGACCCATGCTGCTGCGTGGGTGATGCCGTGACCTACACACCTGTCTTTTTGGGCCCCCTGACCTATGCCCTCGTGGCGCTGCGGACCTACAACGGGGTCAATGTGCTTCACTGTGGCCTATTCCTGTTTTTTTCCAACCCCTAGAAGTCATTTTGCCACTGTCTGACCTCATGCTGCTGGTGGGGTTCTGCCCTGATCTCCACACTGTGTCATTGCCACTTTGTGGCCTTTCCCGTTTTTTTTCCACCTCCAGAAATTTCATTGCCATGTTTACTCATCTGCTGCTGTGGGTGTTTTCCGTGACCTACACACTGTGTCACTGTGCCACGTCTGACCTCATGCTGCTCTGTGACTAGCCGTGACCTACACACTCTGTCATTGTCCCGCCTGACCTCTGCTGCTGCTTGGTGATGGTGACCTACACACTTTTTTATTGTGCCATGTCGACCTATGCTGCTGCTTTTTGGCTGCTGCCGTGACCTACACCTGTCATTGGCCACTGTTGACCCATACGCTGTGGCTATGCCGTGACCTACACATCTGTCATTGTGCCATGTTGACCCCATGTCGCTGTGGCGCTGCCGTGACTCCCCCACTGTGTCATTTTTCCCCCTCTTTGCCACTCCTGTTTTTGCCACCTCCCGAATGCATTGTGCCCCTGCTGACCCTTTTGCTGCGCTGTGGCTATGCGTGACCTACACACTCTGTCATTTGCCACTGTCTGACCTCAGCTCCTGCTGTGCTGCTGCCCCCGGGCCTACACACTTGTCAATGGCTTTTCTGGGGCCCCATTCCTGTTTTTTGCCACCCCAAATGTCATTTTGCCACTGTCTGACCCCCAAAGGTGTGTGGCTGCGCCGGACCTACACACTGTGTCATTGTTCCACTCTGTGGCCTATTTCCCGTTTTTTGCCACCTCCAAATGTATTGTGCCACGTCTGATCTCATGCTGTGCTGTGGCTGCTGCCGTGACCTCCACAGGTGTATTGTCCCACTCTGTGGCCTATCCTTTTTTGCCACCTCTGAATGTCTTGGCCACTGTCTGACCTCATCTGCTGCTTGGCTTCTGCCGTGATCTCCCCACTGTGTCATTTTCCCCTTTGTGGCCTATTCCCGTTTTTTTCCACCTCCAGAAATTCATTGGCCACTGTCTGACCCCCTGCTGCTGCGTGGCTGTTGCCGTGACCTACACACTGTGTCACGTGCCACTGTGACCTCTGCTGCTGCTGTGGCTTATGGGCCCTGACTACACACTTGTCATTGTGCCACTTTGCCTCATGCTGCTGCTTTGGTGATGCCGTACCACCACGTTTTTGCCACTTCTGACCTCATGCTGTGCTTTTCGCTGCCCTGACCTACACACTGTCATTGTCCCCCTGTCTGACCCATGCAGTGCTGTGGTGATGCCCTGACCCACAACTTGTCATTGTGCCACTGTCTGACCTCATGCTGCTGCTGTGGCTGCTGCCGTGATCCAAAACTGTGTCATTTTGCCACCTTTGGCCATCCTTTTTTGCCACCTCCAGAAAGTATTGTCCACTGTCTGACCTTATGCTGCGCTGTGGCTGATGCCCTGACCTACACACTCTGTCATTGGCCACTGTCTGACCTCATGCTGCTGCTGTGGTGCTGCCATCCCCCCCACGTTCCCACGTTTACCCCACTGTCTTGGTGGCCGTTTACCTCACCTCTGTCATTTGTGCCACTGTTTTCTGACTCATGCTGCTTTCTGTGGCTGCTGCCGTGACCTACACACTGTTCATTGTGCCACTGTTGACCTTCTGCGTGTGGCGCGCCGTGAGCTACACACTTGCATTGTCCACCTTGGGCCATTCCTTTTTTGCCACCCCCCAAAATGTCATTGTGCCATGTTTACCTCATGCTGCTGCTGTGTCTGCTGC
This sequence comes from Phyllomedusa bahiana, assembly GCA_025379985.1. Classification (NCBI taxonomy): domain Eukaryota; kingdom Metazoa; phylum Chordata; class Amphibia; order Anura; family Hylidae; genus Phyllomedusa; species Phyllomedusa bahiana. The sequence goes on from JAODAL010020492.1 coordinate 8,609, forward strand.
CGTGACCTACACACTTTTCATTGTTCCCCTCTGTGGCCTATTCCTGTTTTTTTCCACCTCCAGAATGTCATTGTGCTACGTCTGACCTCATGCGCTGCGTGGCTGCTGCCGTGACCCCAATGTGCATTGTCCCCCTCTGTGGCCTACTCCTGTTTTTTTCCCCCTCCGAATGTCTTGTGCCACTGTCACCCCCTTGCTGCGTGGTTTCTGCCGTGCATCCACACTGTGCATTGTCCCACTCTGTGCCTACTCCTGTTTTTGCCACCCCAGAATGTCATTGTGCCACTGTCTGACCTCATGCTCTGCTGTGGTCTGCCGTGATCTCCACCGGTATTGTCCCACTTGTTGGGCCCACCCCTGTTTTTGCCTCCTCCGAATGTCATTGTGCCCGTCTGACCCATGCTGCTGCGGGGGCGCTACCCCTGACCTACACACTGTGTCATTGTCCACTCTGTGGCCTATTCCTGTTTTTTCCACCTCCCGAATGTCATTATGCCACTGTTGACCTCATGCTCTGCTGTGGCGCTGCCTGACCCCCACACTGTTCTTTTTCCCCCCGTGGGCCCACTCCGTTTTTGCCACCTCCCCGAATTCATTGGCCACTGTCTGACCTCATGCTGTGCTGTGGCTGCTGGGGGGCCTCCACTGTGTCATTTGCCACTGTCTGACCCATGCTGCTGCTGTGGCTGCTGCCGTGACCTACACAAAGTCATTGTCCACTGTCTGACCTCATGTGCTGCTGTGGGGGAGCCGCGACCTACACACTATTCATTGTGCACTGTCTGACCTCATTGCTGCTTTGGCTCTGCCGTGCCCACCACTGGTCATTGTCACTCTGTGGCCTTCTCCTGTTTTTTTTCCCCCTCTAGAAATTTTTTGTGCACTTTCTACCTCATGCCCGTGCTGCTTTTGATCCGTCAACTCCCCAAAGTGTCTTGTGCCCCTCTTTTGGGCCCACTCCTATTTTTGCCACCTCCAGAATGTCATTGTGCCACTCTCTGACCTCATGCTGCGGGCTGCCGTCGTCACCTCAACACTTTTTCACCGATTTGCCGCCTGAGCCCCCCGCTTGTTTTTTTCCAGCTGTCGCGCCTGATTTTATCAGGCTATATTCCCCCCTTTATTTTTTTGGGCTTTTGCCCTCTTAATTCCCAGGGAATTTTAGAGTGAAGCGATTCAAGAGCGGCGGCAGTCTCTGCGTGTCATACTAAAACACAACATTGTAGAAGACCAAACCAACCCCTTGCATATTTAGGGCTCAACTTTACGACCTGCAGGCTCTGTGCAGCCTGGAAATAGTGTTTTTTTAAAGTGATTCGTCCCCAAGTAATTCGGAACGAAGATATTTTTTGCCGAGAAATTCGGCAAAGTGAACGAACCCAATTTCAGGAAATTCGTCCATCTCTAATCGTAATATAAGTACAACGTGAGTCTTTGAACAAAACTGTGCTGCTCGAAAGTGAAAAAAAACCTAATTAAATTGTGTACGGATAATAAAAGGTGGTTTTTTGCACCTATGAAATACACCTGCAGTTACTAGAAAAGTTCTGTATCCTAATGTAAGTACAAGGTGGGTCTTTGAACAAAACTGTGCTGCACAAAGTGAAAAAAAAACCTAATTAAATCGTGTACGGATAATAAAAGGTGTTTTTGCACCTATGAAATACACCTGCAGTTACTAGAGAAGTTTTGTATCCTAATGTAAGTACAAGGTGGGTCTTTGAAAAAAACTGCGCTGCACAAAATACAAGGTACTATTTCACCAAAAACTGGCCAAAAACTGGTAAAAAAAAAGCCATTTCAATGCAGGTTCAATGCAGTCTGGGCTGCAAAATATACACTCTCCTTTCAAAAGCCTGCCTGTCTGTCTGTGTTCGCCCGCACCCCCCCTCCTCCCACGGCTGTACAGCGCTAGATGCCTCTTTAAAAGTCTCAGCCTAACTAACTAAGAACTGAAATTCTCTAATCTACCTGTGTTGTAATGTTCACAGCTCAAAGCATAGTTGTCTGTGAGAACAAAGAGAACTATGTCTCTGAGCTGTATTGAGAAGAGAGCTAACACACGTCCTGCTCTTATGAGACACACTGACAAACTGATGCTGAACAGGAAGGGCTGTTTTTTGCAAAACGAGATCATGTGATTTTTCCAGGAAATGACAACCATACACATCACAGTCATGATGTCGCACACTCAGCTCACCCCGCTCTATGCTCTAAGCTGATTTGCTGGCCTCCAAAATGACAGGAAGTGCCGAAAATGGCGCGATAGTAATAGATTATGCGCAGATTCTCATCTAAATTATCGCGTGATCGGAAATTTCGGATCAACCTAAAAGCCATGCCGATTTCAACTTTGTCGATTAAAATCGCTCATCCCTACCCATCACCTTTAACTAAACAACAATTTTTGAGATCCAAAAAAAGTGGCACGTTCCCATGCATGTCATGTGTGAATTGCTCAGCAATAATTAAAGGTGCGTTTATATCACACCCTCAACGTTATCTACCTCCTAAAGTGTCCATGCGGTAAATGTTATGTAGGTCAAACCAGCAGGTTAGTCAAACTGAGGATAAATGAACACAAGTCTGCAATATGTAATTTTAAATGTACTAAAGAAGGAGTTAAACATAAACAATTTGGAGAAACCACGGTGGCGTAACATTTCAATGAATATTAACATAGCGTTTGTGACCTACGTTGGTGCGTTTTAGAGCAGGTGTATGCAGAAGATGCTACCCAATTTAGAAAGAGGTTATTACAACGGGAATCATATTGGATCTCTAAGTGAGATATACTCGCACCCAAAGGTCTTAATGAATCTTTTAATTTGCGTTGTTTTCTGTAAAAAATGTTACATGTGTTGTGTTGTATGCTTTGGGATACTTTTGATACAAAGCCAGCTATATCTAAACGATGTAAACCTGTGTAATGGGTGACGCTATAAAAGGTGTCTTGTGTCTTTAGCGCTCATGCTTGAAAAAGGATAAGTGGTATTTCCGAAACGTCGCTCTGCCAACAGGCAGTAAGAGGACTGCGCTCCTCTCTCTATCTGGCTTCATATGGACGCTCACCTAACCTAGGTGCTACATTGCATCAGATAAGTGCTGTCTAAGGTGTTTAGTTTATATTTAGAGATGGGCGAATCGATTCTAACGAAGTGGAATTCGTTTAGAATTTCAGGAAAACTTCGGTTCGGAACGAAGTCGAACTTTGGGGTACTTCGGGTGAACGAAGTGTGCTTTTGATTGATAAAATGGCTGCGAGCACATGGCGCTACATGGGGCAAAGCACTCTGGGAGGAAGAAGGGCATAGCCTGCATGACATGTGCAGAGATGAAGCCAATCAGAGACCAGCGGGATTCTGTGACGTCACCGCACTATATAAGTCCGGGCGCAACACAGGGAGCTCACACTCCTCTCACTGTGCTCATCAGGGAAGGTGCTGCCGCGGCTGATAGCTCTTACTGAAGAATTGATTTTTATACAGCGATTTTTTGTGGGGTGTCTCAGCTTGTCTCAGAGACTGTTCTCTTAATGTTCTATCTCTAATTTTTTGGGGTATTGGATCTGAAATCCAGTGTGCGTCCACTGCAGCTGCATATACATTCAATATCCAAGTGGGATCTAAGCCAGTTCCTGTTGTATTCATTTAAAGAAACAGCGTTTTTACAATACAAATACCACTTCATTTTTGGCTGCTCAATTCTATTGCGCAATTTACATCCAGGGGTTAATTAAGCGTTGTTTTGCTGGTGTGCTGACCCCAAGAACCGTCTTTTTCAACGCCAAAATATATAAATTTTTTCCTGTAGCCTAATTCACAAGCAAAGGTTAATTACAAACTGTATCTCTTGTTGTGTGGTGTAGAAAACACGCAATTGTAACACGCTACAAAGCTACTAGTTTGTGCGGCTCAATTCTTTGGCGCAATTTACATCCAGGGGTTAATTAAGCGTTGTTTTGCTGGTGTGCTGACCCCAAGAAACCGTCTTTTTCAAAGCCAAAATATATAAATTTTTCCTGTAGCCTAATTCACAAGCAAAGGTTAATTACAACTGTATCTCTTGTTGTGTGGGTGAAAAACACGCAATTGTAAACGTACAAAGTACTGTTTGTGCGGCTAATTCTTTGGCGCAATTTACACCCAGGGGTTAAATTAAGCGTTTTTTGCTGGTGTGCTGACCCCAAGAAACCGTCTTTTCAACCCCAAAAATATTAAATTTTTCCTGTAGCAAATTTCACAAGAAAAGGTTAATTACAACTGTATCTTTGTTGTTTTGGCGTAGAAACACGCAATTGTAACAGTTTCAAAGCTACTAGTTTGTGGGGCTAAATTCTTTGGCCAATTTAATCAAGGGGTTAAATTAAGCTTTGTTTTGCTGGTGTGCGACCCCAAGAAAAAAGTCTTTTTAAACGATAAAATATTAAATTTTTCCTGTCCTATTCAGGCAAAGGTTTAATTACAACTGATCTTTTTTGTGTGGCGTAGAAAAACGCAATTGTAACCCTTAAAAGTATGTTTGTGCGGTCAATTCTTTGGCGAATTTACATCCAGGAGTTAATTAAGCGTTGTTTTGCTGGTGTGCGACAAAAAAAACCCTCTTTTTCAACCCCAAATATATAAATTTTTCTTTTAGCCTAATTATGTCGAAGGGTTTAAAATTTAACTTGTTTGTGCTTTTACATTTAGTAAACACACAGTTTTTTTAAGACACATAAAAGAAAAATTTTTTCCCTGGCCCTTAGTGGGCGCAATTTATATCAAGGGTTACCCAAGCGTTATGGGTTCATTTTGGAGTCAAAAACGGGTGTATTTTATAATACGTATTCATAAAAAACGTGTCTGCATTTTAGAACAAACAGTATGTCGACAGAGAGGGGGGCAGGTCTGCACCTGGGGTGGCAGTGGCCAAAATTCCTGGAACGGCCCAGGTCCAGACAGCAAGGGGATGTCGCGCAGGGGTTTCCTCGGTGGGCACAACTCCCGCGTCTTTCTAGCGGCCCGGGGTGTTTTTCGCAACCCAAGGGTTCTTGTTGGGTGACTAGGTCTCTTTCCTCCCAGATGACATCTGACAACCCCAGCCAAGAGTCGGTGGGAATCGACCAACCATTTTTGGGCTGGCCGGGAGGGGTCAGGGCCCCTCACCTGCCCTCAGTCGCCTCTGTCCCATCCGGTTCCCTCACCCCAGGATCTCTATTGTGGTTGGGCTCAGCCCCACTATTTGCGGGGGATGAAAAATTTGAGGAGGGGTCAGGAGTACTTGGCAGGAAGAAATGGGGCCAAGTATAGATGTGGAGAGGGGCAGGGGATTTTCTGTTGTGAGAGGTCCCCTCGGTCCCAAGAGGGGTGAGAGGACAGCGTGACGATGAAACACAAATAGTATGATGTACCCCCGCCTGGGACCCGGGTAAAGAAAGGGTTCATCTGTCAGGAGAAGGGGGGTCGGCTTGGCGTCAGGCAGGCGCACCCAAGCAAGGGGTTGTGGGGCCCGTGAGTGCGGATAGCGCGTGGAGGTCGGAGTAAAACCCGCTTCGCAGGGCCCAAAGAAAGTAGCAGCCGGGGCTCAGGGGGCGGGGGGAGTAGTCCTCAGTGCGGGGTTGGCGGTAAAATCATACTCGGGGGGGGGTTTAGGAGTTTTTTGCTAAGACACCGGAGGGCCCGAATATGGGTATATGTAGAATCTGGGGGCAGAAAGTAAAGGTGGCGGGAGTAATGTTGGCCCCACGGCCCTGCGTAAACCATGCAGCGCCCCCCGGTTTTGGGGCCCGGGGAAAGTGGTCAGATGTGGTGGTCCATCCTCCCCCCAGGCACAGCAGCGCAGGGCCCAGTGGGCATCATGCCATTGCGCCAGTCAAGGCCCCACCACCTTGAGAAGGTGGTTCAATTTTTGGTTTGTAAAAAACTTTCCCTGAAGTCTTCCCCCGATCTTGAACATTTGAAATGGCCGGGAAACTGTGATCACTTTATCATTCGTCAAAGCCAGGAACCCCCTCCTCGAGTTGCAGCGGAAAACGGGCCTCCCCAACAACTTGTATACGATGTTTCCCCCCGTGGAATTCAAGCCTGCACATGTTGGACCTATGTATGAAGAGAAAGGCTTAAACGATTTTTTGATGATCGAGGCGGCAGAAGTACTCCCCTGTGTAACTTTGATGTCAGCCGTGGTAGTAATGGTGACACCTGCGTTTGTTGAGGCCCATTCGAGGAGGCGACGTTATTTGTCAGTCGCCAGGACTAGGGATGAATAACATATTCCACTGCTTATGCCCGGGAACAGATGCTAAAAAATCTGTTGGGAGGGGACTGGAACGTGGCGACTACTTCGGGGGCCACATGGCCCGGTGGGGCGAAATGGAGGGGAGGAGGGGGAAATTTGGATCAGAAGTTTTTGGGTGAAATGAGTGGATTTTTCCCAGGTGAAAAGAGAGGAGGAGGAGGAGGGGTTGGAGGAGGGGGATGGGTGAGGAAGATGAGGCAGTGCCCCCCAAAGCACCGGGGCGTTGCAGTGGAAATGGAGGAGGGAGCCCTCGGAGTACTTGTGCAGATGGCCCACAGCATGCTTTTTTGCCTGGCTAGTGACAGCCGAATTCGCACCCGGCAGGGGATGACTTCTGGCTTCCACCCTATTGGACCCTCGTGGCAAAATGGGGGCCTTTTTTCCGTATTGAGAGGGAAGACAAACTCAATATTAGGGAAATCCTCCCTAATCAGTTGGCTGTGCAATGTGCGGATCGTCCCTCCTCTGAAGGTCTGACCGGGGGGTTCCCAGGCCCACGTATACTGCGCGGCTGTGGGGGAAAAGGGGGGGGGGGGGTGGGCCAGTACCCTCCCTCAGTAGTAACTAAATCTGGAGTCATGATGAGCAGTTCCTTCACCCCCTAGTGAGGAGGGCGTCGCCGCGCAGCGCAGCAGGACCTGGGGGCAGTCCTGAACCAACAGGTTGTGGCCCACTTTGGGCAGCACTCTGCACCTCAGTTGAAGATCCCCTGGAATCGGGCAGCCAAACTGGATGTGTGGCCCCAACTTGGGTTTTTCGTGGAAAAGAAAGCTGTCCCGCCCGGCCGTAGTGTGGGATCAGAGGGGTGTTCAGTGGGGGGGGGCCATCGTTACCCCCAAAGGGGAAACCCCCTTTTCCCCGGGAAATGTGGAACGATGACCTTTGTCAAGATGAATCAGCTGGATCGGCCCCGGATTTTCCCCACCAAGCCTTAGGCGTCAGTTGGGTTCAAAAAACCTGCCCCCAGCCCTATTTGTGCCCCCCCCTGATGCCCACATCTGCTGACGTTTCTCCATCTGCTACCCATCTTTACCCCCCGGGTGGTATTGCCCCCCCACCTACCTCTGTCATTGTGCACTTTATGCCCCCTGCGTTGCTGTTGCCGTGACATCCAACTGTGTCATTGTGCCCCTGTTGACCTCATGTGCTGCTGGGTGCTGCCAGTCTCCACCCTGTGGGATTGTGCCACTGCCTGACCTCTGTGCTGCCGCCTTTCCTCCGCCCCCAGTATTGGCCTCTGTGCTTCCCCCTTTTTTTTCCCCTCCGAAGGGCATTGTGCCACTGCCTGTCCAAAGCTTTCTGCTGGTGAACTCCACACTGTGTGATTGTCCCCTCTGTGGCTAATTTCTGTTTTGCCCCTTCCGAATTTTTCATTGTGCCACTGCCTGATCTCATGTGTTGCTGTCGTGACCTCCACACGTATCATTGTGCCACTTGGGCTAATACTGTTTTGCCGCCTCCGAATGTCATTTGCCATGCCCGTTCATCTGCTCCGCCGTGACCCCCACACTGTGTGATTGTGCCATTGTGGCCTAATACTGTTTTGCCGCCTCCAGAATGTCATTGTGCATTTCCTGATCTCATGCTGTGCTGTCGTGACCTCCACACTGATCGTTGGCCCCTCTGTGGGCCCAATACTGTTTTGCCGCCCCCGAAAGTCTTGTGCCCCTGCCCTGATCATATGCTGCCCGCGTGACCCCCACACTGTGTGATTTGCCACTCGGGCCTAATACTGTTTTGCCGCCTCCCCGAATGTCATTGTTTCCATGCCCCGATTCATATGCTGCCCCCCGTGACCTCCACACTGTGTGATTGTGCCACTCTGTTTTGGGCCTTTAAAACTGTTTGCGCCTCCAGAATGTCATTTGCCCCCTGCCGATCTTTACTGCTGCCGCCGTGACCTCCCCCAAATGTGTGATTGTGCCCCTTGTGGCCTAATACTGTTTTGCCCCTCCAGAATGTCTTTGCCACTGCCCGATTATCTGCTGCTGTTTGTGACCCCCACACTGTATCATTGTGCCACTCTGTGGCCTAAATGTTTTGCCGCCTCCAGAATTCATTGTGCACTGGACCCCTTTTTGCTGCCCCCGTACCTCCCCTGTGTGTTGGCCACTCGGGGGCAATATGTTTTGCCGCCTCCAGAATGTCATTGTTCCACTGCCCGATTCATACTGCGCCGCCGTGACCTCCACACTGTGTGATTGTGCCACTCTGTGGCCCAATTTCTGTCAGCGCCCCCAGAAATTTATTGTGCCATGCCTGTCTCATTTTGCTGCTGCCCTGACTCCAATGTTGATTGTGCCCCTGTGGCCCCAATTCTGTTTTGCCGCCTCCCCGAAAAGTCTTGTGCCACTGCCTGTTTCTTTCTGTGCTGTGTGCCTCCACACTGTCTCATTGTGCCCCTCGGGGGCCTAATACTGTTTTGCCGCCTTCAAATGTCATTGTGCAATTCCGATCTCATGTGCTGCTTTCGGACCCAAAACTGTACTTGTGCCACTCTGTGGGCCAATCTGTTTTTCGCCTCCAGAAGTCATTTGCCACTGCCTGATTATGCTGGCTGTCGTGCTCCACATGTGGATTGTGCCATTCTGTGGTTCCTCTGTTTTGCCACCTCCCGAAATTTATTTTGCCATGCCTGCCTCATACTGGCCGCCGTGCCTCCGCTCTCGTCATTGGCCACTCTGTGGCTTCCTCGTGTTTTTCCCCCTCCAGAAAGTATTGTGCCACTGCCTGACCTCATGTGTGTGGCTGCCGCCGTCACCTCCACACTTGTCACTAATGTTGCCCCCTGAGCTCTCAGTTTGCTTTTTTCCGCTTTTGCGGCATGACTTTATCAGGCTACATTCCCGTTGGTTTTTTGGGTCTTTTGCCCTCTTAAGTCCCCGGGAATTTTATAGTAAAGCGACTAAAGCGGCGGCAGTAAAAAACCTGCTGTCAACAAAAACACAACATTGTAGAAGCCCAAACCAAAGCTCCTCTGATTTTAAGCATGGCCAACGTTCTACAGCCCCCTGGGGCTCTGTGAGCCGGGAAAATAGTGTTTTTTTAAATCTTTTCGTGCCAAAGTAATTGGAACGATACAAATTTTTTGTGGGAAAAAACGGCGAAGTGACCGAATGAATTTTTGAAAAATTTCCCCCCATCTTATTTATTTTATTCCCATAGGTGTATGTATCAAAACGACTTGTAAACCCCATTTTAAAAAAACAAATAAATAACTTTGAATTATTATAAACCTCTTTGTTTTTTTGAACAACCCTTTTTTTGCCCCCTCCAAAAATTGTCTTGTCCACCCTTGACCTATGTCCCGCTGCTGTGGATGCCGTCACCTCCACACTGGTCATTTTTGCCACTTTTTTGGGCTCCTGATGTTGGCCACCTCCGAATTTTTCATTTTGCCACTCTGTGGCCTACTCATGCGCTGCCAAGTGGCCCCTGTCTCACTGGAACACCCTGTGGTTTCCTAATCTGTTTCCACCCCCACCACCCCTTTACATTGCCCCTATGTTTGGTTTTCCCCCCCTTTTCACCTTCAGGGAATGGGGAAGGACAGGGTTGTTAGCCAAAAGCGGAGGGGATACAGAACACAGAAGACATGCAAAATCCCTTTTTGGTTTATTCTGTTTTTTGGGTCAACTCCCCTTTGTTTTTTTCCTTAGCAATTATGGTTTTTTTTTAAAGATTGAAAGCGGGCACTGAGGGTGAAGGAAGGGGAAAATGATCATAACATCAATGCAAAAATTTCTGCCGCACCCTCTCCACTCATTCGGGGCCTCTACATGTATCAGGGTTTAAAAGAACAGTTTTTTCTATTTTTGATGGGTTTTTTTTAAACTCTACTTTTGGATGACCCCCGCTGGGACTCCCCTTTCTGTGCTGGACCTGTGCCCATGCCGTAACCTAATACTGTTTCTTTTACGCTATCAAGGATCTTAGCCTAGCTTGTTTTTTTTTAGCTGCGCTGCCTGATTTTATGACTGATTCCCCCCTTCAGTTTTTTGGTCACTTTTGCCCCTGTAAGTGCCCGGGGGGTTTTTGAGTGAAGGATTCATGGCGTGTCTTTTAAAACACAGCATTTTTTGAAGACCAAACCAAATCCCCTGATATTTTGGGTGGCACAATGTTCTACAGCACCCCACAGGCTCTCTGGCCCCCCAAATTTGCTTTTTTTTAACGCGATTCGTCGCATATTAATTTGGTTCAAAACTAATGTTGTCAGAAAATTCGGCGAACTTGGTGAATCGAATTTTTGAGAAATTCACCCATTTCTAGTAAGGGTATGTTCACACGGCACAATTTGGCGCACATTTAAATTTGGGCTTTTTTAAACGCGAATTTGGGTTTTCGTGGCAAAATCGTGCCACAATTTTGGCCCCTCTTTTGGCCCTCCTAGGAATATGGATTTAACCTCGTCCCCCCGACGTCAATACGATTATTGTACGCTCGAGGAGATAATTGGGAAGGAATTAAAGGATTTCCCCGCCAAAACCCGGAATGGATAAAAGAAAAAACCAAAAAACTGAAATATTTTTTTTACCCCCACTTTTTTAAATTTTTTTTTCGGGATCAAAATTTCCTTGTTTTGTTTTTGGCCTTTGGTTTTTTTGGGTGGATTTTTAATTTGGGGTTAAAGCGGCCCCCCAAAAAAGAAAAGGAAAGGGCCAAAAAAATGTAAATTTTAAACAAAAATTTTGGGGAAAATTCCACTAAAATTTTGGGGGTCTAATTGTAAAAAAAAAAAATTTAAAAAAGGCCCCGGGGATATTTTTTGAAATTGGGTTAAAAACTTTTTTGGTTACCCCCTTTTTTCCCCCTTCAATGGCGAAAATTTTTCCACTTTCCCAAAAACCAAATTTTTCCAAATTTTATGAACGAAAGTTTTTTTTTTTAAAACAAAAAGGGGTTTTTATGGAGAAAAAACTTTTAACTTCAAGGGGGGGTCGGGTAAATTAATAAAAGGAAATTAAAAAGGGTTTTTCAAAAAATTTCTAAAATAAAAAAAAACAATTTAAAAAAAGGGGGGGTCCCCAAAAATTTTGGGAAGGGGGGTTTAAAACCAGGGTTTTTTTTTCCATTCCCCCCGGGTTATTTTTGGAAGGGAATTTTTTCCCCAAAATGGGGGAAAAAAAAGGCTTCCCACCCAAGGGGGTTTTTGCCTTCCTTGGGGGGGAAAATTAACCCAAAACAAAAGATCCTTTCTTTTTTGCCTTACAAACTTTGAAATATTTATTTTAAAATTTTAAGGCCCTTTGGGTTTTTTTTCAGTTTCCCGTTTTAATCAAATTTTCATTAATTTTAAATTTTTGGGCATTTTTGCCCCTTAATTAAAAAAGGTTTTTGAGGGGAACATTATTTTTTTTTTCATAATAAAAAAGCTTGTTATTAAACCCCAAAACCAAGCCCCCCTTCTTTTGAGGGGGGTGGGCTTTTCTAAAACACCTCCTTTTCTCGCGCCCGAAATGGGGGTTTTTCGCCCTTCCCCACTATTTCGGGGGTCAAAACCCAAATGTTGTTTAGGAAAACGGGGAAAAATTTGAACCCCAAATTTTTAAAAACCCATTTTTGCGGGGTTGTTTTCCCACGGGAACAAAGGGCCCCATTTCAGGTCTTTTAAACGGAAACCCCCTTAAAACCCCGGGGGGAAAGGGGTGGGCCCCAATTGGGGGGCCCATTGGCCCCCCGGTTTCCTTGGAGAACCATGATTTAACCCCCTGTTTTTTCCCCCTGCCCCGGGTTTAATACACGATTTAGCTGAAGATAATTAAATGCCAAAACCCAATTTCAAGTGTAAAAAAAAAAATGTAAAAAATTTCCCTTCCCCTTTTATTGGGGAAAAAAAAAGGTTTCAAAAAACTTTAAAAAAAAGTTTTAAAAAATAAAAAAATTTTTTTTTAAAAAAAATTTTTAACTAAATAAACGAAAAAAACCAAGACATTTTTTCCAAAGACCCTTTAAAACGTGGGAAAAATCCAATTATTGGGTGAATTTTTTGGGGTTTAAAAAAAAAAAATTGAAAAAACCCAAAAAAAAAATTTTGGAAAAAAAAAATTTTAAATTTTTTTTAAAGGGATCTTTTTTTTTAAAGGTTTCAATTTCTTGAAAAAAATGAGGCCTTATTTTGCCTCCTTAAAAAATAAAAAAGGGTTAAAGTTTTTCCAAGACCAAAAAAAATTTTTTTTTCATTTAATTTTAAATTGGGGTTGGCTTAATTAAAGAATAAGTTGAAAGAAATTAAATTTATTTCACCACTGAATTCAGAACCCCAAAAATTTGCAAAAAGCCCCCCAATTCACAACCAATACAAAAAAAAAGGGGTTTTTAAAATTTTTAGACTAGTGAATTTGCAAATAAAATAACCCGAACTTTTCCCCTACCCATTGAGAAATTAAAACAATTTTTTTGTAAAATATTTTATCATTGTATATCCTAGATCATATATTAAACCGGCTGCAGCTCAGTAAGCTATAAATTAAAAAAGAAAAGAAATTTTTTTTTTGTAAATTTTAAACCAACCCCTTCAATTTTTAATCTAGTTCCATTATTCCCCTAATTTTTTTCCCTTTTGGGTTTAAACCCTAATTAAACCAAAGGAAACAATGACTGCCAAAATTTTTTAAAAAAGAATATTAAAAAAATCCATCAATCTTGAAAATTGCAACTGGAATAAAATTATAGGTTTTAAAAAAAAATTTCAGTGTGCACCAGCCCAGCAAAAATTTTTTTAATTTTATTATTGATTTTGTTGAAACTGTTGTCATAAAATCAGTCAATTAATAACAGACCAGCAAAATAATATATGGAAAAGATGTTCTTCGTCTTTAGCCCAGAGTGTTTGCAATTACCATTTTTAAAAAAAAAAAATATTTCCTGATTGCAAAGTAAGTGGTAGATCCAGTCCATTAGACTAAAGGCTTGTGTGTTTTAAACAGTTGGCATTAACCTTCTTGAAGTCTATTGAGTATATGATGCCATATGCCTCGAAGGGGAGTGTGAAATGCTGTTTAGGCAAGGGAACTCTTATAATCAGAGGCTGCCTGTGATCTAATTGATTTTTGTTTCCTCTCTGCTTGAAGAACTGATTGAACTGAATTATGAATCATTCTCATAATGTGCTAGGTTACAGTGTGACTTGTATATTGTGTGGGTTATTGCTATTCTCTCCTTCTGTCGTAAAGGCTCTCATATGTGAAGTTAACCAGATGGAATTGGTATATAATAAGTATACGTAATCACCAATTGCACCTCTGAGCTTATTCTAAAGTTTATTATTATGAGACTGATAAAAGACTTTATAAATCAGGGTTATCCATATACCAATGGCAAGGAACCGGTTGCTAGGATTGTTATTTTACTTTATGGTGCTGCTATTGATTTTTTTCTATGTTGAACTGCTTTGAACACCACTGCATTTGAAAGTTTTAATCACATTCAGATAATGAATAATAGGTTCTGCCAGCGCCTTTGCAATATACCCTTGCAGGCGCAAGGAATAAAACTTGGCTTAAAGAGATTCATCAGGCAAGAAATTTGCAGTCTGTTTAAATGTTGGAAAATGGTGAAAAGACATGGAAGCGATTTCAGTGGATTGATCCAACAGTAGTGGTGAAGTGAAGTCAGAAATGGAGTCAATGCCATTTAAAGGAAACCTATTAAACTTTAATTCTATTTAAACCTGGCTACATAGAGCAGCATTTTTCTGACGTGGCTGCATGCTTGCATTAAATAAAAACACATTCAAAACAGTGCATGCTGAGGATTAACTTTAGTTACAGTGAGTTATGCCAAGTCATTGTAATAAAACTTAAGCGCCATCTCTATTATCCGTGGTGGACACACCAATGAAATTGCCAATATCTTACTTGCAAGTAATAACGTATAACTATTGCTGAACTCAAAGTGAACCTGCACCTTGGAGGCACATTAGAGAATTCTTCAACAGCAATTCCCTAATGTGTAAGTCAAGAGGCCATTTATAGAAGACGGTATACTGCTGATTTAAAATTCCCTTAGCCCTGCATGTTTTTTTTTATTGGAACAATCTGAAAAGTCAATTGACGTTTGGATAAATACATTGGATAAGAGAATTTTTATACAGAATCCATTTTTTTCCCACTGTTAGGCCAACTTTAATGGGGCAGCTTGGCACAGTTTTTAGTCAAAGCCAGGAGTGGATCATAGAGAAAGGAAAAATATTATGGAAAGATTAATACTCCTCCTCTTTTTTTGTATAAAATTAGGCAGATGTGAAAATTTTAGTTGTATAGCAATAACTTTATTTCTTAGCTTCCAATGCACAGACTCTATAAAGCAGATTGTAAGAAATTTCAAGTAATTGGGGAGTCATGGTTGAGGGATTAAACATAGTTTGGTTAAAAGAAATAGATAATTGGAAAAAGGCGACCCCAGTTACCGACGACTTGCCCTAATTTAATGAACACATGCAGTAATAAATAATTGATACTATCAATATAATCCCAAAATATCTAATAAAAGATATTAGAAAGTTGATTTTATCAAACATATGTCCCGACGTGTTTCCCCAATCGGTTCATGAAGGGACTGATTCAATAAATATGTGGAAATGGTGATAGAACCACAGATACTGTGGTGATGACCTGATGCAGTCATGACTGCATCAGGTCATCAATAAGGCAAGTCATCGGTAAGTGGGGTCGCCCTTTTTAAGGGTGGGTGCTCCACTTTATTTATGGATATTACCATTTCATATTGTCCCTTTTGGTTGCTCTGGAACCCATTCTGATGGATGATATCAAAACCGTGAGTTAAAAATATTTGGTTTATACATGGTGGTTTATATGATGGGTCCTTACATGTTCTGAGATATTTACATTATGCTGTCTCAGGCTCGTTATTATTCGCCCTTTTTGTCTGTGGGGATTTTCCATAAGTAGTGTGATTACTGCCATAAGTACTTTGATAGATTTTAGTGGTTATAAATAAAGGTTATATTTTATACTGGGAATTTTTTCTATTTTTGTGAATTACATTAATATATTCCTGGTTCTATCCAAATTTTTTGTAAGCTACAATATGTTTTCCTAAGGAAAACTCAAGAGTAGTGATGAGCGATTGTGTCAACTATCGTTATCAATTCAATAGTCGATATCGTCAATTACCAAGACGATTTCAGACAGTCGATGATAGATTATCGCCGATGACCATTAACCCCTTACCGCCAGAGCCAGTTTTGGCCTCTCTGACAGATCAGCCCCATTTTTTTAAATCTGGCATTTGTCACTTTATGTCAGAATAACTTTTTGACACTTTAACCTATCCATGTGATTCAGAGATTGTTTTCTCGTGACACATTGTGCCTTAAGATCGAAATAAATTTTGGTCCAAAAAATGCTTGTTTATTTGTGAAAAATATCAAAGTATTGTGAAAAATTTGAAAAATTTACCAATTTCAAACGTCAAAAATTTCTGCATGTAAGACAGATAGTTATTCCACTCAAAATAGTTTATAACTAGCATCTACCATATGTCTGTTGTAGTTTGGCATCTTTTTTTTAAATGTATTTTTTTTTTGCGACAGAAATTTAGTAGTAATTTTCAAATTTTCAAGAAAATTTGCAATATACATTTTTTAGGGACCAGTCCAGTTCTAACGTGACTTTGATTGTCCTGTATGTTAGGTACCCACATAAAGGACTTCATCTACGAAACTTCACCCCTTAAATTTTCAAAACCTTTAGGAATTTTAATTAAAGCATTAGTTGTTTCACAGGTTTTTAAAACAAAGTGAAAGTGGAATTTCAAAATTTCATTTTTTTTCAGATTTTAACTTTTTAACATTATTCCAAGAATACGGAAAATGTGATCAGGAGGCATTTTGAACAAAAACAGCATTTCCGTAGGGTTTTTTTTTTTTATTTTTTACATGGTCACCGTTTCGTATAACTGACAACTAATACTACTCACAGGTTGATACAGTTACAGCGTACCAAATTTTTATATTTTTTATGTTTACTGCTTTTACACAATAAAAACCTTTTATTCAAAAAGGAAAACACGTTTTTTTATCGCCATAGTCTGAGAGCCTAACTTTTTTATTTTTCGTGTACGGAGCTGGTAGGGGCTTGTTTTTTTGTGGGGTGATTTTACGTTTTATTTTAAAATTTTTTTGGGGACAGACTTTTTTTATCATTTTTAAAACCTTTTTTTGGAAGGGAGGGTGAAAAAATACCGCAATCCAAGAAGGGGTTTTTTTTTTTTATTTTTTTAACAGGCTCACCGGCATATCCAGACCATTGCTTTACTTCGGGTCATACGATTTCGCGATACCCAATTATATATTTTTTTAAAATTTTTGAAGCACTTTAAAAAAAAAAAAGGTTTTTTTTGTTTTAAATAATTTATGCAACGCTGTCCTTTTGAGAGCCCTAACTTTTTTATTTTTCCGTATACAGAGACGGTAAGGACTTATTTTTTGGAAAACTGACGTTTTAATTGGTACAACTTTTGGGAAATTTTTAATCGTTTGATCCTTTTTTTTTTCTATTTTTAAGGGGGATTGGGTTTGTAAAGGGGAAAAGGGTGGTGTACGTGTTTTAATTTTATTTTTTTTGTTTGTGTTTGTGTTTTTTTTACTTTTTCACATTTTTTAACTTTTCCCCAGTGGGGATTTGTAACAGTAAATCTTCACTGGGGAATAGCAATCGTTAGATTGCTGTTAGAATAGGAAACCTGTGCACAGCGTTACTGCTGTGTACAGGTCGCCATGGTAACTACTGACACCATGCCTACAATGCATTGTAGGCATGGTGACGTCACCAGACTACTCGGATGCTTTCAGACAGCATCCGAGGAGTCAGGTAAGAGACCAGCGAGCGGCATATGTGCCGCTTGCTGCGCCGGATAGTAGGCAGCAGGAGCTCAGTCCTGCTGCCTGCGACTTCATTATCACAACCATGACAGATTGCGGTAATGAAGCGTTTTTCACCCACGTCGGGGGTGATGGGGCATGAAGTCAACGGTAATTTACTGCTGGTTCCAAGCCCGCACGATCGCCAGGACGTATGCATACGTCCAATTGCGGGAAGTCACTTCCCGCTAAGGCGTATACATACGTCCAATGTCGGGAAGGGGTTAAAGTCTATGGAAGAGGAACAACACCTTCATTCTTACACCCAACACCCAAACAGGGCTGGAGAAGCTGGAATTAACATCCACAACAGTAAACTGGATACGTGCTACATCTTAGGCAACACAATAAGGTTATAAAAGTCACAGAAAAAAAGTCACAGACCATTCACTATCCCTGTCTTATACCCCAGCATGACCCTTAAACCTGCATGACCCACAAATTAAAAAGTGCCAGAAGGCAGGATGATTTGAACCACCATTTTACTTGAACTGAACATTGATTATCCATGTCCTGGGCCACAGCATGAGCCTCAAACCTGCATGACCCCCAGATTAAAAAAGTGCCGGAAAAAGCAGTCTTTTAACCACCATTTTAGGAAATTGTCTCTGTTCTTCGGGTGGCGAATGTGCTCCATACACCATGTCCTCTGAATAACCTGCATCTGTTCAAGTATTCCTGTACCTCCCTTGTACAATTCAGAGGAATATTTGTATCAGCTATTTTGTACATGCAAGTGTTTTAGTAGTTTCATTCTAGAAAACACATTTTTAAAATAGGATGGAATCCCACCACGTCTTTGGTTCTCTTATTTTTTAATTGTATTAAATGGGTTGTCTCACTACGGGGATTGCTAGCTATGTTAAAGATCTTGCAAAAACAAGTCATTTTGCAATATGTGTCCATTAACAGTGTCCTACCTATTCCTGTTTTTGACAGCACCATCACCCTTGAGCCACTCTTGACAATTGTGAAGAACAAATGTCTGTTAGAAACCTCATTTATTACAATAGGACCTGTAGTATAGCTGCATTTCACAGCAACATGCCCCCAAAAATTCAAAACATGACCCTTTGGCCAGTCTTGACAATTGCGAAGAACAAATGTCTGTTAGAAACCACATTTTTTAGAATAGGACCTGTAGTATAGCTGCATTTCACAGCAACATGCCCCCAAAAATTCAAAACATGACCCTTGAGCCACTCTTGACAACTGTGAAGAACAAATGTCTGTTAGAAACCAATTTTTTTTTATAATAGGACCTGTAGTATTGCTGCATTTCAAAGCAGCATGACCCAAAAAATTATAAAAATGACTTCTCAGCCACTGTTAAAAATTGTGAGGGAGAAATGCCACTTAGAAGCCACATTTCTGTCCCAAACGACCATGATTATAGCTGTATCCCACAGCACCATGACCCCAAAAATTATAAAAATGACTTCTCAGCCACTGTTAAAAATTGTGAGGGAGAAATGCAACTTAGAAGCCACATTTCTGTTCCAAAGGACCATGATTATAGCTGTATCTCACAACAACATGACCACAAAACCATTGACAATGCAAAAAATTCTAAAGATAAAGTGAGTAAATTGAATACGGTTTTGTCATGAAACCTTGGTGTCTTTTACAGTCTCCTCACATCAAAACCAGTAAAATGATCTTTTGGGAACTGAGAATAAAAATTGCAGTAAGAAATGATCATTTAAGAAAAAAAAAGTTTTCAAGAGGACCATTTCTTTTGAAAGAGGAATGTGAAGTAGACCGGCAACTAATCGGTGACCTCGGCAATTGGGGCCACAACATCATCAGCGATCCATGCCTGATTCATCTTGATGAAAGTCAAACGATCGACATTATCTGTAGAAAGCCGGATGCTTTTGTCTGTAATGACTCCTCCAGCTGTGCTGAAGGTCCGCTCAGATATGACGCTGGCTATTGGGCAGGTCAACACCTCTATGGCGTGGCGAGCGAGCTCGGGCCATTCATCCATTTTGGATACCCAGAAGTCGATTGGGTCCGGAACACATCCAAAAAAATCGGTGTTGAGACACAGATAGTCGTGCACCATGATCTTAAGCCGGTCTCTGTGTGTTGTATGTGTGCCCTGCATCACATGCGTTGGTGAGGTGGTAAATAAAGATTGCCAGAGGTCACCCATTAGGCTTCTGCCACATTGCCTGCTGCTGCTGCCGCTACGGCTACATGGCACTCTACTGCTGTCACGTTGGTGACGTTGTTCCACCGTGACATTTGAAGAACGTGAAGCAGACGCAACAGATGTCTACAGTTGATCTATCAGCAAGGTCTCCATTTCCTGCATTTTACTCTCTATTTGGGTGAGTGGAAGGAAAGTGCTGAGATTTGTTTTGCACCGGGGATTGAGGAGGGTGGCCACCCAGTAACTGTTGTTCATTTTGATGGCCTTAATGCGGGGATCATGTTGGAGGAAATGGAGCTTCCAAGCACTCATGTGAGAGATGGAGCCTTGATTTCCCAAGCCTCTGGGTCGAGGGTCACTAGCAAACTGATCTTCCTCATCTTCCTCCTCCACCTCAAATTCGCGCCAACCTCTTTCCAAGGCAGGGACGTCGGTAACATCGGTGTCCAGGAATACCTCCTCCTCCTCCGTCCTCCGGCACAGCTTCAACACAGCCCTGACTTGCCTCAAATGATGCACCCTGAGAGCTGAGGTGTTTCCTTGCACTAGCTCTGGACCCTGAACCACTGCCTAATGAAGACCGATAAAATTGTGAAACTGTTGGGCCTTCTGGATTCGACGGAGAGAAAGGCTCCATGTCCGCATCTGTGTCCGTCTTCTCCTCTGTCGTTGGTTGGACCTGATGTTTCAGAGTGTCCAACGATCGTTCCAGAACAAAAATCACCACAATGCTCATGCTGACAAGGACATTTTCCGCACTGACCATTTTGGTGGCTTCTTCAAAAGTGGCAAGGATGGTGCAGAGCTCTTTCACCTGCCTCCACTTTCAGTGGCTCAACACCCCGAGGTCCGCACCGCTGCTTGTCAGGCCATGTGTCACTTTGTACTGCATAATGGCATTGTGCTGCTGCCACAATCTCTGGAGCATGTGGAGGGTGGAATTCCAACATGTTGCCACGTCAACAATGAGGGTTGACGGGGAGGCCGAGCTGATGCTGCAACGCAGCCAGGCGGGACAAAGCTGGGTGCGAACAGAGGAAGTGCAAGCTCAGACCTTGAGCCTTCCTCAGCAGGCAGTCCAGACCCGGGTAGCGCTTTAGAAATTTCTGGACGACAAGGTTCATGACATGTGCCAGTCAAGGGATGTGCTCCAGCCTACCGATCTTAAGGGCGGCCAGCAGATTTCGACTGTAATCGCACACCACCTTGCCTGGCACAAGGTTGTTGTCACCCAGCCAGTGCTCGGTCTCGTTGCGGAGAGCCGTCCACAGCTCCTGACCTGTGTGTGGACGGTCTCCAAGCCAGATTAATTTCAACACGGCCTGGTTTCTCTGGGCACGTGATGCCACCAGAGGACCTTGGGGGAAAGAACCCTGCACCATTCCTGCGGTTTTGAAGAGCGTGCACCGAGCCTGAGAGCCACCGTCACCCCCAGAGACATCCACCCAGCTCACCCAGTGAGCTGTCATAGAGATATAGCGGCCTTGGCCGTGCTTACTAGTCCATGTGTCGGTGGTCAGATGGAATTTACCGGACACAGATGCAGACAACGCGCTTGAAATTTTAGATGACACGTGGCTGGCCAGGGCAGGGACGGCTTTTCTGGCAAAGAAATGCCTGCTTGGTATCTGGTATTGGGGGCAGGCAAGGGCCATGATGTGGCGGAGGCAGGTAAGAGCAAACAATTACACAGTTATAAGAGCAGTAAGCCGTATGGTACAGTTGTTACAATGGTAAGCAATAAACAATTTTCTTTTGGATATGAGAAGAGCAACTGAACCAGTTATGTGGTAACCATACAAGAGAGACGATGCAGTTAACATAAAAATCAACAACTAGACATAATGTATTTAGCATGGTTTTGTTGTACTGGGGTTCTAGTCAAGTGTACTTTTGCATGAATTAGATACAGAGTACTCAAACACAGCAGTCCAACCCAATGCCCCTGACTACCCCTTTTTTTCCAGAAGCATAGTGCAAGCTATGAATGACATCAGTTTTGATGACCTGAGTCGCACAAGATGGAGGTACTCCCAGAGTAGGGAGGTCACTTCACACTAGGAGGTAGGATGGAACAGCGAGAGCAATCCAACCCTGTTGCTTCTCAGCGAAAGGATGGCATCAACTCTACCAAAGCTAACAGTATGAAAAAATCGAGGTTAAACATATAAAAAAAAACCATAAAACCATCAGCGGTTCAGCAGCTACACGGTTATATAGAAAAAAAAAAGAGTTTTCCTGTACCCCCACATTGATAGTTACGTTTTGGGTTGATCTACAGAATACAATCCAGCCCTCCCAATTTTGGAAAATTTTTTTTTGTAAATCGGGGGAAAGGTTTTTTTATCGTGTGGATTTCCTTGAACCAACCATGGAGGCGGGAAGTGAACGCCACAACCTGGGAATAAGTTTTGGCCGCAATGTTAGGTGAGAAAAGGGATTTTTAAGTGCTGGATGGGAAGACAAAGAAAAAAAGGAAAGGGAAATGTGCTGATTAGCCGGGAAAAAAGTATGCCCGTAACATCTCGGTTTGACTTCAAGCCCTTCACCAAAAAAGGCTAAATCCCAGGGCATCTCACCAATGGGGGGCATAGTTTCCACTCTTTTTCGCCCACACCGCCAGCATGCAGCGAGACTCCCGGGTATAGGGCGTAGTAGGGCTGTACCTGTACCCCTGAAGTATTTTGAAATTTAACTTTGGGCTTTTGAGAATGGAGGACTTTGGCTAGGAGAAACGCTTACTCCTTTCCCCCCCAGAGAGGGATGCCAACTCCTGTTACCAGCTTTTTAAAAAGGAGTCTCCGTCGTGAGAGATGGGTTAGCTTTCCATAGGCCCTGAGAGGCTCTCTTTTCCGAGTGTTTACCCAGGCACCACCCTCAAAAAAAGTAGCCGGCCTCGGACACCCAGGGTCGACGGCAATGGAGAACCAACTCGGGAGTTGATAATATTGGAACCTGGAAACGATGTGGGAGGGGGTCCCCCACAAGGTTTCATACTTGTCAGGGAGCAGAAGAGATAAACCCTCGCAAAAATGTTGGGTGGCCCCCCCCCCGGGAAGGCTGAGAGGGGGTTTTTTTAAAGGTTCGGAATGTTGGGTTCCAAACGGGGGGGAGCGGGGGCCTCCAGGGGAAATATATTCATCCTGAGGCATAGGTTTTCAAATTAAAATCGAAGTTTGCTTTCCCCAAGGGGATTCCAGGAGCTTTTTCCTCGGGAGCAGAGCAGGATGGAGATGACGGCCGTTACGGTGTGCTGTAGATCTTGTTTAAAGTTGAGTCCAAAGTTTGGTTTTAGCATTCGGAATTTATCTAGTACCGGACTGAATGATCAAAATAATGGGCCTAAAGTCAGGGGGGGACAACCCTCCTGCTGTTTTTTGGGCGAATAAAGGGAGTTTGATATTCGGGGTTTTTGCGTGCTTATGAGTGACAAGCTGTCTTTGGGCCCTTGAAAAAGGTTTGGGTAGAGAAAAGGGGACAGCCTAAAGAGGTACAGGAAAGGGGGCAGAATTTTAAATTTTTTAGTATATTTATCCGCCAACCCAAGAGAAGTCTCGCCTGTCCCTTTTCAGGGGTTTGTGTTTATTGCAGACAGAGCAAAATTGAGGTCAAAAATCTTGTCTGGATCAGGGGGAATGGCACACCTAAGTTTTTAAAAGACGTCGGGGTCCAGAAAAGGAGAAGAAGGTTTTTAAATTGATTCAGGCCCAAAAGGGGATATGAAACCCAAGACCCTACCTTTGTCGTTAATTTTGGGGTTACTCAACAGACGTATTTTTTTTAAAGCTTTAAAAGGACCCCGGGTAAGGGAAATGCGGTCTAGTAGGTATGGGAGTAAGTCGTCTGCAAAACCCAGCATTTTCGTTTGCAGAGGGGCCAACGGGACCCCATGGAAAAGCGGTCGCTACGGATCCCTGAGCAAGTGCCACGGCGAGGATTAAAAGAAGGGGACAGGGGGGCCCCCCGCCGGGTGCCATCTGAATAATATGGGTCTGTAGAGAAGGGTTTAAACCCCAATTTGGGGCCTGTGGGGACGTGTAAAGGGCTAGTATACGACTTTTCATAACAGGACCCATTCCAGCCGCCTCCAGCACCCCAGATAAAAAAGGCCATGCTACTCTATCGAACGCTTTTTCGGCGTCTCAACGGCGTCTTCCGTTCGAATAGGCATGAGAAAAAAGTTATTGGGTTATTTCCCTCCCCTATGGGGGGCAAAAACCCAACGTTTCATATGGTAGTTTTTTTAAAAGGGGGTTGAGAAATGGCCACATTTTAGAAAAAAGTTGCGCAGAAAATTTACATGAAAAGGCCCAATAATCTGGGACAAGGCGGATCCTTTCCCCCCTTTTTTGGACACGGTGATGTGTGCCCCAGGGAAGCTGGTCAAATGGGGGGTTCGAGACTGTACTAAAAGCTTTTTAGAAGGGGCCAGCCCCAAACCCCCACCCAAAGACTTTTAAAAATGGGGTGTATATCCCTCAGGGCCAGGGCTTTTACCCCAAAAACATAAAAATATCGCCCGTCTAAGTTTTTCCCAGCAGGAGGGCCCCCCAGTGAGGCGGGGATTCGGTTGGGAGGCGGGGGGGGGGCTGTCCCCTCAGTTTGACCGCAGTAGGGAGCTACGGTGGAAAAAACTGAGCCCCTTTTGCGACGGGGGGTTATATGGCCCCGAGTAGTAGTTGTGGGGAAGGGCCGATAAAAACTTTTCAGTTAAATGAACGATTCGCCCCTCCGATTTTTTATCGCTGGAGCGAAGAGGGAAGTCTCTTGCTCGGAGAGCCCGGGCCAGAAAATTTCCGGGTTATTACTCCAATGTAAAAAAGGGGCTCGAGCAGAGATTTCGATACCTTCTTTTGTTTTTGATCCATGAGTTGGAGGATTTCATGGGCGCGCGTTAGGGCCCTAAGACTTTCTCCCAAACCCGTGGATTTATTTAACACCTCAAGGGGGGCAAGTTTGCTAAAAAGATCGCAGATTTGGTTGCGCATTCTTAAGTCGGGCCCCATTTTGATGAGCACCCCCCAAGAAGGGATTGGTCTGAGGAGAAGGGTCATGAGATTGTCCTCTTTTAAAGATGAATTGATCGCTGCGTCTAGCAAAACAGCGAGTCATTTAGCAGAGATTCATTCATTTCCAGGGGGAACGGGCCAGTTTGAAACCGGGAAGGGCGAAGTCGCAAAGAATGGGAGCGTGATCAGAAAAAAAATGCATTTCCCAAGGGTTTCTCTATTTCGTTTTAAGGAGGGGGTGTTGTGGGAGAATGAAGTCTATGGACTGAAAGTTTTGGGGAAAGGAAAAAAACGTGTAGTCTTTTTCTTTAGGTGTAGAATCCCCCACACATCTATCAGTTCATATTTTGTAACAGTTGTTTACCTGTTGAGGGTGTGGAAAGCAAAGCCCATCTACCCTTTAGGGGTCAAACGGGGGTTAGGACTAAGTTAAAACCCCCATAAAAATGAGATGTCCCCTTGGGTGAAGCCGTGAGGGTTCCAGGGTTTTTGGGAAAAAAGGTCAGTTGGGCCCCTATTGGGGCATAGTGTTTGCCAGGGGGTAAGTACCTTAAAATTTTAAAAAAGATCGCTTTGGCTCATCGTCCCGTAGATCTATTTATATGGATAGGCAAAGGGTTGTGGAAGAATATGGCCCCACCTTCGTTTTGGGGGGGTTGCAGAATGGCCCAGGCAGGTTAAAAATCGATTTCAAAATGATTTAATTTGGGCTGTGAGAAAAAAAGAGTTTCCCGTAGGGGAACCCCTTGTGATTTTTTTTTTTGAAGGGGTACAGGGCTTTGATTCTTCTCAGGGACATTGAAACCCCTTTTCGTTAAGGAATGATCCGCAAACTACCATTAGGTGGTAGCTCTTTGAGGGGGTCAGGGAGTCCCCAAATCTCTTTCGCCGTGTAACCTAAAAACCCTTAATCAAGGGTATTGGAAACAGAAACCTTTACTCTAAATAGAAAAAGGGCCCCAAAAACGGGGCCAAAAAAACTAAAACAAGCGATTGGTCGCTGCAGAGGCCATGAGTTGTTAGCCTAGTCTACTGGGGGACTGCAAAATCAAGACTAGGAGAAGCTAGACAAAGTAAGCTTTGGTTTCACACAGAAAAAGTAGAACGCCTGAGCATACGGTAATAGGACATGTCACACGGTGGAGAAGAAAAATGCCTTATGGAGGCCACCGACACCGGGAACACAGGCCCTAGGAAAGGGGCGAGCAAATATGGGGAGGTGCAAGGAAAGAGAGAGTGGAAAGGAGAGGCAAAAAGGGAGAAGAAGGAGAAGAAGAGGGAAAAAAATGAGGGGGGGTGATGGGGAGAGGGTGGAGGAGGGGGCACTCTGGGCGCAGGTCCCGATATCGGTCACTGCCAACCGAGCCGACATAATAACATGGTATAACATAGCACAAAAGGGTATCAAACGAGATCATAAAGTGTAATAGCAAGCCCAGAGGGCCCATGTATAGGAGGTCGCCCCTCGTAATCAAGGGATCTAGGGAGACCCTGTTGAGATAAATTTAAACAAGAGGGTCTCAAGCTCCAGAGCCTCCACCGCGAGAGGGCACCACCCCCGTGACCATCAGGGGGTCACACAGCAAACTCAGAAGGGACATCGGTGACTAGGATCAAGTAGATAGAAACATCACCTCTAGAGGAACTTCTGAATCAGCGATTAGGGCGCGGGATCGGCAATGAAGACTCCGGGCTCCTTGTCGCCTATGGGAACGCTGTGATTTCGGGACCGGAGAAGAGGAGCGAAGCGGTTGTGAGCCCAGTGGCTGCAGTCTGGTAAAGTTGGTATCTGAAGAGATTGCCGGTTCCCAGTCTGGCAGAGAAATGTCCAGAAGATCGAGTGCAGAAACAAACGTTGGAAGGTCTTCAGGGGATCTAAAAGTGAGGACAGTGTCCTTGAAACGCACTTGAAGGGAGAAGGGGTAGCCCCATCTGTACGGGATGTTATCAGATTGAAGAGCCAATAGAAGAAGTTTGACTGCAGCCCTCATGCGCAGCGTGCATCTGGAGAGGTCTTGAAACAGGCTCAGCCTAGTACCCTCAAACTCAACGTTTTGCATAAGCCGGGCCTTCCTCATTATTTCCTCTTTGATGATGTAGCGGTGGACCCTGCATATGATGTCCCTATGTTTTGTCACATCCTGGCTTTGTGGTCTCAATGCCCTATGGGCTCGGTCAAATTCTAACGAGGTTTCTTCTGGACGGCCAAGAATGTAGTTAAAAACTCTGGTCAGGGTGGGAATCAGATCCGCTGTCTTGACTGATTCAGGCAGGCCCCTCACCCGGACATTGTTACGTCTGCTTCTGTTCTCTAGGTCGTCTAGTTGGATTGACAACTGGGATTGCTGTTTGCTCTGGCCAGAAATAGATGCTTGCAGATCCGCTATGATCAGTTTAGTTGATTCTTGAGCTTTCTCTAAGGTTTGCACTTTACTTTAAGGCCTAATATCCGAAGGACTGGTCGCAGGTCCTGCTTAAAATGCTTCCTGCATCTCTTGAGCCAATGATTTCAAGTCAAGTTTGGTGGGTAGCAGCGATAGCAGTGCCTTTAGCTCTGGGTGGTCCTGCAGGGTAAGTAATGCGGCCTCCGGGTTGGGGAGGTAGGATGCCTGGTCTGAGGCTGGAAATGGAGGACGCTGGTAAGGTGGAGGATGATAGGGATTCCGCTCTGGGTGGGGGGCGCACTGGGTTTCCTCCCCAGGTAGATGAGTTCGGGCTCGACACCCAGGAAGGGCTGCCCTGCATCTGGGCGAGAGGAGAGCTGCAGGAGTGTGTGGGAGTCATTGATGGAATCAGGGCAGCAGAGGGCCCCCGGTGTCTCGTGTCAGAGGGCCCACCATCACCCCAAGACTCATCGGTTCCAGACCTGGATAGAGGTCGCGAGTGTGCAACCGCGGGCTCTGAGGCCCGGTAGGGCTGGGACGTCTCAGGCTGCTCCAGTACTAAGAGTGGAGTGGCGTGGTCCGGTGTTCTCAGCGACTTCGAGGGGAGATTTGGAAATGCTTCCTGTGTGTAGCTCCTCTGCAGGTCCGCAAGGGGCTGAGTGACGCTAGTAGGGCCGGGGTGCAGATGCCCACCGTGGCTGCAAGCGGGGTCCCATGCGGAGCGCTGTCTTCTCTGAGCGTGCTGCTCCCCAGGGCTAGCGTCCAAGTAGGACAGAGTCCCTCTGGATGGAAGTCTCCCATCAGTGTCCCCTGGCATCCCGGGGGGGCAGATGAGGTGCAGTCACTGCTGGGGGGTCGGTGCCTCCGTTGCCCAAGCTGAAGGGGTATTATGAGCAGGCCGTGTACTCTGGTTTTGCACTGGGGGTATACTGCTTGTGAAGTGTCCTGCAGGTCATCAGCCTCCATCTCCCTGCGCGCCACAGATGGCGCCATTCTGTCCCCAGGGGATTCCTATTCCACCGCATCGGGCACTGTAACGGGCGAGCGGTGTGTCCCAGTAGGGTACTGACCTTTCCGGTAAGTGGTAGCAGGTGCGGATGGTTCCGTCTGGCTCTCTCCCATTGCTGGGCCCTCCAGCCGGGCCACCCGCACGTCCCGCGGACGATCAGAGCGGTTGCTGCCAGGTGAAAGCGCCTCTGGTGATTTGCTCTTTCTAGCCGCCACGAAATGTGACGACGAGCCTCGGGAGACGAGGGAGGCAACGGCAGTCACACCTGGCGAGGATTCAGCTGCAGATCCCTTCTTCCTCGAGGGACTGCAGCGCTCAGCAGTTGGAGGGTAAGATGGCGCCTGCGGGATTGGTGCGCGGGAAGGCGGCTCATCCTCTGGCAGCTCCTGCAGCGGAGCAAAAAAAATTGGAGATGGGCACTCCAGCGGGTGGAGGGAGAGTCCCAGGGGCTGTGGGCACCCTTTTGGTCCTTTTTTGACCCATGATGAGTTCTCTGCACTGATTAATTAGTCGGTCCTGTACGGAGCTCCTGCGACTCACGTCTTCACTTTAGCATGGCTAGCCACGACCCCCCCTGTATTCAAATTTAAGTACAAGGTGGTTCTTTGAACAAAACTGGGCTGCACCAAAGTGAAATACAGCTATTTAAATGTTATACAGATAATAAAAGGTGGGTTTTGCACAAATTTACACATTACAACAGCGTTACCACAAAATTTCTGTATTCAAATTTAAGTACAAGGTGGCTCTTTGAACAAAACTGGGCCGCACAAAAGTGAAATACAGCTACTTAAATGTTAGACGGATAATAAAAGGTGGGTTTTGCACCTTTGAAATACACCTGCAATTACTAGCAAATTTCTGCATCCTAATATAAGTACAAGAAGGGTCTGTGAACAAAAATGGGCTGCGCCAAAAATGAAGAAACACTATTTAAAATTTATAGGATAATAAAAGGTGGGTTTTGCACCTATGAAATACACCTCCCAAATTTCTACAAATTTCTGTATCCAATATAAGTACAAGGTGGGTCTTTGAACAAAAGCGGGCTGCGCAAAGTGAAAAAACACCTATTTAAAATGTTAGGATAATAGAAGGTGGGTTTTGTACCTATGAAATACACCTGCAATTACTAGCAAATTTCTGTATCCTAATATAAGTACAAGGTGGGTCTTTGAACAAAAATGGGCTGCGCCAAAGTGAAAAAACCTATTTAAAATTTATACGGATAATAAAAGGTGGGTTTTGCACCTATGAAATACACCTCCAATTACTAGCAAATTTCTGTATCCTAATATAAGTACAAGGTGGGTCTTTGAACAAAAGCGGGCTGCGCCAAAGTGAAAAACACCTATTTAAAATGTATACGGATAATAGAAGGTGGGTTTTGTACCTATGAAATACACCTGCAATTACTAGCAAATTTCTGTATCCTAATATAAGTACAAGGGGGGTCCTTTGAACAAAAATAGGCTTGCGCCAAAGTGAAAAAACACCTATTTTAAAAAAGTATACAAAAATAAAGGTGGTTTTGCACCTGTGAAATACAGCTGCAATTACTAGCAAATTTCTGTATCCTAATATAAGTACAAGGTGGGTCTTTGAACAAAAATGGGCTGCGCCAAAGTGAAAAACACCTATTTAAAATGTATATGGATAATAAAAGGTGGGTTTTGCACCTATGAAATACAACTGCAATTACTAGCAAATTTCTGTATCCTAATATAAGTGCAAGGTGGGACTTTGAACAAAAATGGGCTGTGCCAAATTGAAAAACACCTATTGAAAATGTATACGGATAATAAAAGGTGGGTTTTGCACCTTTGAAATACACCTGCAATTACTAGCAAATTTCTGCATCCTAATATAAGTACAAGAAGGGTCTGTGAACAAAAATGGGCTGCGCCAAAGTGAAGAAACACCTATTTAAATTATACGGATAATAAAAGGTGGGTTTTGCACCTATGAAATTTCACCTCCAATTACTAGCAAATTTTGTATCCTAAATATAAGTACAAGGTGGGTCTTTGAACAAAAGCGGGCTGCGCCAAAGTGAAAAAAAAACACAATTATATTAAAATGTATACGGATAAAAGAAGGTGGGTTTTGTACCTATGAAATACACCTGCAATTACTAGCAAATTTCTGTATCCTAAATAAGTACAAGGTGGGTCTTTGAACAAAAATGGGCTGGCCAAAGTGAAAAAACAAACCCATTTAAAATGTATAACGGATAATAAAAGGTGGTTTTGCACCTATGGAAAAAACACCTCCCAAATTTCTAGCAAATTTCTGTATCCTAATATAAGTAAAAAGGTGGGTCTTTGAAAAAAAAGCGGGCTGCGCCAAAGTGAAAAACACCTATTTAAAATGTATCGGATAATAGAAGGTGGGTTTTGTACCTATGAATACACCTGCAATTACTAGCAAATTTCTGTATCCTAATTAAGTACAAGGGGGGTCTTTGAAACAAAAATAGGCTGCGCCAAGTGAAAAACACCTATTTAAAATGTAACAGAAAATAAAAGGTGGGTTTTGCACCTATGAAATACAAATGCAATTACTAGCAAATTTTCTGTATCCCCAAAATAAGTACAAGGTGGGTCTTGAACAAAAATGGGCTGCGCCAAAGTGAAAAACACCTATTAAAATGTATATGGATAATAAAAGGTGGGTGTTGCACCTCAGAAATACAACTGCAATTACAAGCAAATTTCTGTATCCCAATATAAAGTGCAAAAGGGGGGACTTTGAACAAAATGGGCTGTGCCAAATTTAAAAAACACCTATTGAAAATGTATACGGATAATAAAAGGTGGGTTTTGCATCATGTGAATACAGCTGCAATTACTAAGCAAATTTCTGTATCCTAATATAAGTACAAGGTGGGGTCTTTGAACAAAAATGGGGTGCGCCAAGTGAAAAACACCTATTTAAAATGTTAAGTATAATAAAAGGTGGGTTTTGCACCTATGAAATAAAACCTGCAATTACTAGCAAATTTCTGTATCCTAATAGAAGTCAAGGTGGGTCTTTGAAAAAAAATGGGCTGCGCCAAAGTAAAAAAAACCTAATTAAAATGTATACGGATAATAAAAGGTCGGTTTTTCACCTATGAAATACACCTGCAATTAATAGCAAAATTTCTGTATCCTAATATAAGTACAAGGTGGGGTCTTTGAACAAAAAAAGGGCTGTTCCAAATGAAAAAAACCTAAATTTTAAAATGTATTGCGGATAATAAAATGTGGGGTTTTGCACCTATGAAATACACCTGCAATTACTAGCAAATTTCTGTATCCTAATATAAGTACAAGGTGGGTCTTTAAACAAAAATGGGCTGCACCAAAGTGAAAAACACCTATTTAAAAAAGAAAGCGGTAATAAAAGGGGGGTTTTGCACCTATGAAATACACCTGCAATTACTAGCAAATTTCTGTATCCTAATATAAGTACAAGGTGGTCTTTGAACAAAAATGGGCTGCGCCAAAGTGAAAAACACCTATTTAAAATGTATACGGATAATAAAAGGTGGGTTTTGATCCTATGAAATACACCTACAATTACTAGCAAATTTCTGTATCCTAATATAAGTATAAGGTGGGTCTTTGAACAAAAATGGGGTGCACAAAATAAAAGGTACTATTTCACCTCAAATGCGAGGTGTGCTGGCCAAAAACTGGTAAAAAAAAGCCATTTCAATGCAAGTTCAAAGCAGAGTCTTGGCTGCACAATATACGCTCTCCTTTCAAAAGCCAACCTGCCTGCCTGTCTGTCTGTGTTCGCCCGCACACCACCCCGTCCCATCCCCCCACGACTGTACAGCGCTAGATGCTTCTTTAAAAGTCTCTGTCTAACTAACTAAGAACTGAAATTCTTATATCCCACCTATATTCTAATGTTCACAGCTAAAAGCATAGTTGTCTGTGTGAATAAAGAGAACTGTGTCTCTGAGCTGAGCTGAACTGTATTGAGAGAGATCTAGCAAACTTCCTGCTCTATTAAGAGACACTGAAACACTAATGAAGAACAGGAAACGCTGTCCTATGCAAAACGAGGTCATGTGATTTTTCCAGCCAATGACAACCATACACATCACAGTCCCTGACGTCGCACACCCAGCTCACCCTGCTCTATGCTCTAAGCTGATTTGCTGGCCGCCAAAATGACAGGAAGCGCCGAAAATGGCGCGACAGTAATAAATTATGCGCCAATTCTCACCTAAAATATCGCGTGATCGGAAAATTCCGATCAACCTAAAAACCGTGCCAATTTCAACTTTGTCGATTATAATCGCTCATCCCTACTGATAAACAACCACTCACACACATATTATCCATGACTAGGGGTGATTGCTGGTATTACAGGGTGTCGACATTGCAGTTACTGTATCTGTGGAGCACAATGCTGGCTTACAACCTGTTGCCCATGCCTATACTATTCAATTGAGTGGGTTGCCCAGCATACTCCAAGTGCCCAACACAAAATACTGACACCCCATGCTTCCTAGAATTACAGGGCCAAACTGCATCCTGAAAAAAATATCAGGCATGAGGTATTTTGGACAAAATAAACTTGCAACCCACATCATGTGTTCTCACTGTCCTGTGAGTCCCCACACTAACCTTACTAGCAATTCACAGAAATGATGTATGAGCAACTGTTCATCCTTATTCTGTACATCTGTAGCTTCTATCATGTGGCACTTGGGTTTTTTATTGCCTCTTACCAGGTATGAATTGTTAACCTGCCTCTATAGAAGTAGGTATGGCTTTTTTTCTGTGAATTTGAGTAAATAATATCCCAAAGTCAAATCTGACCCAAGTCTGAATTGCTCAGTTTGGGTTAGCCTGAATTGCTTTTTGTTAAAAATCAGCAGAAAAAAATTGACCAGGGCTGTATCGCAACCCACAGTTGGTGTTAGGGATTTTTTTTTTTTTCAAATTCAAAAGTTTATTGTAAATAAGTCAATGTGTACCAATACCAACACTTCACAGACATGAGATTAAAGGAGGGTGATAAAAGAGAAGGGAGGGTAAGGGGGGGAAGGAGCTTGGAAAGGAACGGAAGGGAAAGGAACATGTCATTACAAGCAAGTCAATTAAAAGTGACGCATTATGACGAAGCTTAAGAGAGAAGCATTGGTTGAAGGAGAAAGTGCAGTGCCAAAAATTAACCACAATATATAGTTTAACTGAGGCTCCTGAATCCGAGGGACACCACGATCTCATGCCAATCAGTTATCAATCTAATAAAAAGGGCTCACGGTTGTCTCCCTCAGACAGGAGCAGTCAGTTTACAAAAATAGAGTAGTAGAAAAACGTAGCACTCATAATATGATATCAACTTCATACACGTTGACCTAGTAAGACCAGCGCAATCAATTAAAACAAGAAAATTTGCCAAAACAAGGCATTAACCAAAAATCATCGGACGGCTCAACGGTAATGCTAGGGTGAAAAGCAATTCTGTCCCATTAAGGGTTCCTTCACCCAGAACTACATTCACCTAGAACCCAACTGAATTTAAGTTTTACATATGAGCGATAAAGACTGGTGTCGCAGAAGGAAATCCAATCTCTCCATACAGCCAGATATTTACTATACTGCAATGGAGAATCCTTCCGAAACTCCTCCAATCTTTGAAGCCCCTGGATCTCTTTGAACCACCTGGTAATAGACGGACTAGAGGTCGAGAGCCATATTCGAGGTATAACTGTTTTTGCAGCTAACAGCAAAAAGGTAATTAGGTTGGTTTTCAAAGCCGAGACTGGAAGAGGTAGCTGAAATAAGAGAATAATAGTGGGGTCGTTTCTCAACCGTATTCCTGTTATTTTATGGATAATGTCCAACACCTTAACCCAATAAGGCTGCAGGACTGGGCAACTCCACCACACATGAGTCATGGTGCCTCTGTCTGTCTTACACCTCCAACAGACATTGGGGGAACTCGGAAATATCGCATTCAGCAGAGCTGGGACCCTATACCATCTGGTGATGATCTTATAATTTAATTCCTGGGCTTTATAAGAGACCGAGGATTTGTGTGTCAAGCAATATGCTTTGCTCCAGTCCTCCTCAGAGAGGGTCACGTTTAGCTCTCGTTCCCAGCTGCGCTGAAAAGGGAGTTTGTCCTCCGCCTGAGTATCTGTCAATAAGTTATATAACCCCGAAAGGGCTCGTCGTACTGTGTGTTTACCTAGGCACCATGTCTCGAAATCCGTGAGGGCTCTATGGATATCTATGGATCGCTTCCATTCTGTATGTAAACTGCGGAGCTGATAATAATGCAGCCTCGAGAAGTTCGAACAACCTGCTTCATCTAACAATTCTCCATATTCTTTTAAGGTTGAAGGGGACATAGATCGGTCAATGGTCGACAGGGGGGTGCATACTCCCAACCAGTTGGCCATAGCCGATGTCAAGGATTCAGGGACTACAGGATTACCCATTATCGGGGTGCAAGGGCCTCCTAAGGGGTAGAGCTTCATCCTTGAGGCATAAGTCCTGCGAACCACTACCGCGATACGTGCAACTAGAGGAACATAGGGAAGCATTCTTTTCGGCAGCATTGAGGGTGGGAGCCATGGCAAGGCCACGATGGGGGCTTTGTATAAATGAGACTCAAACAAGGCCCAAAGCTTGGGGCTTGTCGCACTAAAGGCATTCAGTGTTCGCACCGCCACTGCTGCAAGAAAATAAGCCCGAAAATCTGGAAGCGCTAAACCCCCCTTCGATTTCGGTCTCGATAAGGTGGATTCCGCTATTCTCGGGTGGCCTTGTGCCCAGACGAATCGGAAGGTAGCCCTACTCAAATCCTCAAAAAAGGATTTCGGTAGTAGAATGGGGATTGCTTGGAAGAGGTATAAAAGCCTTGGTAAAACATTCATTTTGAGAATGTTGACTCGTCCTATCCATGAAAAGTCCCTTCTGTCCCATCTCAAGAGATCCTGTTTTATCTTAAATAACAATGGGCTGAAGTTTAGATCAAAGATCTGGTCTGGGTCAGAAGGGACTTGAACTCCTAAATATCTAAAAGATGATCTCTCCCATGATAACGGGAAGGAGGACTTTAGTTGGGACAAAAGGTCCGGAGAAATGTAAAACGGTAGTACCGAGCTCTTTGTCAGATTGACTTTATGGTTGCTAAATGCACCATACTCCTCTAGCACCCGCATTGTGGCCGGAAGGGAGTCATTGGGGTCAGTCAAATACAGCAGCAAATCATCTGCATAAGCCGAACACTTGATGTGAAGACCACCTGTCCGGATCCCTTGAATGTGGGGATCATGACGTATCGCCTGCATCAAATGTTCCATCACCAAAATATATAAGATAGGAGAAAGTGGGCATCCCTGCCTGGTGCCATTACCGATAGCCAGGGGATCAGAAAGAGAACCATTGATCCGCAATTTACTTGGGGCGATGAATATAATGCCATAACTCTCTCACACATCACCGGACCAAAGCCCAGGGATTCCAGGACTCCCTGTAAGAAAGGCCATGCCACCTTATTGAATGCCTTTTCAGCATCTAAGGACAAGAAAAGACATGGTATTTTATGCGAGTGGACATGGTGAAGCAAGGAGAACATTTTCAGCGTATTGTCTCTCGCCTCCCTGGAGTGGGTGAAGCCCACTTGATCCAAATGAATAATAGATCCAAGCAGGGGATTAAGGCGGGCTGTGAGAATTTTCGCATATATTTTGTAATCTGTATTGATTAGCGATAGTGTTGAGCGATTACGTTGGCTATCGACATCGGGCGATAGTCGATAGTCGGCCACCATCGATAAGGTTTTTCGATAGTGAGCAGTCAATTATGAGCGATGACCATTAAAGTCTATGGGAGAGCAACAACACCTTCATTCTTACACCCAAACCGGGCTGGAGAAGTTGGAATTAACAGCCACAACAGTCAAATGGATACCTGCTACATCTTAGGCACAACACTTAGGCTATAAAAGCCACAGAAAAAAAGTCCCACACCATTCACTATCCCTGTCTTGTACCACAGCAGGACCCTTAAACCTGCATCACCCACAAATTGAAAAGTGCCAGAAGGCAGTATTATTTGAACCATCATTTTAATTGAACTGGACATTGAATATCCCTGTCCTGGAACGCAGCATGACCCTAAAAACCTGCATGACCCACAGATTAAAAAGTGCCGGAAGAAAGTAGTCTTTGAACCACCATTTTAGTTGAACTGGACATTGACTAGAACTGTCCTGGACCGCAGTATGACCATTAAACCTGTCTGACCCCCAGATTAAAAAGTGCAGGAAAAAGGAGTCTTTCAACCACCATTTAGTTGAACTGGACATTGAAAAACCCTATCCTGGACCGCAGCATGACCTTAAACCTGTCTGACCCACAGATTAAAAAGTGACGGAAAAAGGAGTCTTTCAACCACCATTTTAGTTGAACTGGACATTGACAAACCCTGTCCTGGACCGCAGCATGACCCTTAAACCTGTCTGATCCACAGATTAAAAAGTGCGGAAAAAGGAGTCTTTCAACCACCATTTTAGTTGATGGACTTTGACAAATCCTGGCCCGCAGCATGCCCTTAAACCTGTCTGACCACAGATTAAAAAGTGCCGGAAAAAAAGGAGTCTTTAACCACCTTTTTAGTTGAAGGACATTAAAAAAAACCCTGTCTGGACCGCGCATGCCCCTTAAACCTGTTGCCCCACAGTTTTAAAAAGTGCGGAAAAGGAGTTTTTTCAACCCCTTTTAGTTGAACTGGATTTTGACAAACCTGTCCTGGCCGCGGGGGCCCCCTTAAAACCCGTCTGACCCACGATTAAAAAGTCCCGGAAAAAGGAGTTTTTCAACCACCATTTTTTTAAACTGGACATTGACAAACCTGCCCTGGCCGCAGCTGCCCCTTAAACCTGTCTGACCACAGATTAAAAAAGTCCCGGAAAAAAGAGTCTTTCAACCCCATTTTATTTGAATGGACATTGACAAACCCTTCCTGGACCGCAGCATGACCCTTAAACCGTCTGACCAAGATTAAAAATGCCGGAAAAGGGTCTTTCAACCACATTTTATTTGAATGGACATTGACATACCGTCCTGTGCCAAGCTGCCCCGGGCCCGGATTTAAAGTGGGTGCGGTGAGACCCCGGGCGGGCGTCCGTCATCTTTAACGCGGTTAAAATGCCTTGATGACGCGCAACAAAAACTTTTGTGCTAAAGCAGAGTGCGGAAGGGAAAGTGTGAGAACCCCAGCCTTTTGTACACAGTAAAGCCCTGGGAAAAGCTTGCCCCCCGTATGAGTGTGGACCAATTGAGTTCACTTGGAAATAGGTGGTAACGCCCCTGTTAACCCAGGTGCCTTTTTCTTTGCATTTTTTTTTTCTTTTTATCAACGTGGGAGGAAATTTCTCTGTACTTTGTTCTCTGTCTGTCCCCCAAAATCATGTCCTTTAAAAAAAACCTACTCTTGTAATTTTTCCTGTACCTCCCTTGTAAATTCAGAGGAATTTTTTAAACTATTTTGTACATGAAATTTTTTTAGTATTTAATTCTAGAAAAAACTTTTTTAAATGGGATGGATCCCCCCATGTCTTTGTTTTTTTTTTTATTGTATTAAATGGGTTGTCTAAATACAGGGTTGATAGCTATTTAAAGATTTGCAAAAACAAGTATTTTGCAATATGTGTCCATTAACATGTCCTCCTATTCTGTTTCTACAGCCCCATCACCCTTGAGCCACTTTTGACAATTGTAAAGAACAAATGTCTGTTAAAAAACAACATTTTTTTTATAATGGGGCCTGTTTAAGTGCATTTTAAAGAAAAACCCCCCAAAAATTCAAAAGCATGACCTTGACCCATTTGGAAAATTTGAAAAAAAAGGTTGTTAGAAACAAAAAATTTTTTTTTTTAATTAAAAATTTAAAAAAGTATTGCTGCATTTAAAGCAGATGAAAAAAAATTTTTTAAAAGACTTCTCGCCACTATTAAAAATTGTGAGGGAGAAATGCCACTTAAAAGCCAATTTCTTTCCAAAGGCCCTGATTATTGTGTATCTCACGAACATGACCCCAAAAAATTTTAAATATGACTTCTCACCCCACTATTAAAATGTGGGGGGAAAAAATGCCATTTAAAAGCCACATTTCTGTTCCAAAGGACCATGTTAATTGCTGTATCTCACACACATGACCCCAAAAAAATTATAAATATGATTTCTCAGCCACTATTAAAAATTTTGGGGGAGAAATGCCTTAAAAGCCAATTTCTGTTCCAAAGGACCATATTATTGCTGTATTCACGTACATGACCCAAAAAATTATAAATATGATTCTCAGCCACTATTAAAAATTGTGAGGGAGAAATGCCACTTAAAAGCCAAATTTCTTTTCCCAAAGGCCCTTATTATGCTGTATCTCACGCAACATGACCCAAAAAAATTAACAAGGGAAAAACTTCTTAAGTTTAAAATGAGTAAAAGGAATACGGTGGGGTTTTCATGAAACTTTTGTCTTTTCAGTTCCCCACAGCAAAAAAGCAAAAAAGAAAATGTTGGGAAAGAGAATAAAAATTGCAGTAAGAAATGATCTTTTAAAAAAATTTTTCAAGAGGGGCCATTTCTGTTTGAAGAGGAATTTTGGGTAGCCGCAATAATCGGGACCTCGGAATTGGGGCCACAACACATCAGAGATCCAGCCTGATTATTTGATGAAGTCAAAAAGTCCCAAAATTTTCTGTGGGGAAAACGGATGCGTTTGTCTGTAATGACTCTAAACTGTGCTGAAGGTCCGCTCGTAGACGCTGGCGCTGGGAGGACAACACCCCAGGCGTGACGAGCCAGCTGGGCCCTTAGTCCATTTTGGATACCAAAGTTATTGGGTCCGGAAACATACAAAAAAAAAAAACGGGGTTGAGACGCGTAGTCGTCACCCTGATCTTAAGCTGTCCCCTGTGGTTGATGTGTGCCCTGCATTTCATGCGTTTGGTGAGGTGGTAAAAAAAGATTGCCCGAGGGGCACCCATTTGGTTCTGCCACCTTGCCCGCTGTGCCCTCGCCTATTGGCACTCTATGTGTCACTTTGCTGATGTTGTTCCCCCGTGACATTTGAGGAACGTGAAGCAGAGCAACAGATGTTCCCGTTTTCAATCAAGGGCTCCATTTCCCGCATTTTATCTCTATTTTGGGGAGGGGGAAGGAAAGTCTGAGTTTTGTTTTGTACCCGGGGGTCCAGGAGGGTGGCCCCCCAGTAAAATGTTGTTCATTTTGATGGCTTTTTAAACGAGGATCATGTTGGAGGGAAATGGAGATCCAAGCACTATGTGAGGATGGAGCCTTGATTTTCCCAAGCCTCTGGGGTCGAGGGGCACTTTGCATACTGTCTTCCCCATCTTCCCCCCCGCCTAAAGGCCAAACCCCTTTTCCAAGGGGAGGGACGTCGGGTAAAAAATCGGTGTCTAGGAATTCCCCCTCCCCCCCCCTTTCCCCCTGCCTCCCCGGGACAGCTGCAAAAGCCGACTTGCCCGGTGATGCACCCCAAGTGATGCGCCACCTTGCACTAGCTCTGGCCCCCAACCTGCCTAATGAAGACCCATGAAATTGGAAAAATGTCGGGCCTTTGGATTTGACGGAGAGAAAGGCTCGTGTCCCATCTGGTCCCTTCCCCCTCCGTCGCGGGGACCTGTTTTTTAGAGTGTCCAACATCGTTCCGAACTAAGATCCCCACAATGTATGCTACAAGGGCATTGTCCGCACTGACCTTTTGGTGGCTTCTTCAAAACTGGCAAGGGTGGTGCGAGTCTTTCACCGCCTCCACTCTCGTGGCTCAACACCCCGAGGTCTGCACCGCGCTTGTCAGGCCCCGTGTCACTTCGTACTGGTAATGGGATTGCGCTGCTGCCACAAACGCGGAGCATGTGGAGGGGGAATTTTGCGTGTTGCCCCCGCAACAAAGGGTTGACGGGGAGGGCCCAGTACCTGAAAACCCAGCCGGCGGGCGAAGCAGGGTGCGAAGGCGGAAATGCGAACTTGACTTCGAGCCTTCCCCC
This sequence comes from Phyllomedusa bahiana, assembly GCA_025379985.1. Taxonomy (NCBI): domain Eukaryota; kingdom Metazoa; phylum Chordata; class Amphibia; order Anura; family Hylidae; genus Phyllomedusa; species Phyllomedusa bahiana. Next base: position 48,363 of record JAODAL010020492.1, read on the forward strand.
AGCAGGCAGTTCCCCTGACCCGGGTAGCTCTTTAGAAATTTTGGACGACAAGGTCATGACATGTGCCAGGCAAGGGCTGTGCTCCAGCCTTACCGATCTTAAGGGCGGAAGACAGCAGATTCGCCCGTTAATCGCACCACCCACCTGCCTAGCACAAGGTTCTTGGCACCCAGGCCAGCGCCGTCTCGTTTGCGGAGAGCCGTCCACAGTTCATGATTTGTGTGTGGACGTTCTCCAAGACAGAGTAATTTCAACCCGGCATGGTTTCTCTGGGCACGAGAGGCCTCCAGAGGCCCTTGGGGGAAACAACCCTGCACCATCCCTGCGGTTTTGAAGAGCGTGCGCCGAGCCTGAGAGCCACCATCACCCCCAGGGACATCCACCCAGCTCACCCATTGAGCTGTCCAGAGATAATATGCGGCCTTGGCCGTCCTTAATAGTCCATGTGTCGGTGGTCAATGGACTTTTCCGGACACAGATGCAGACAACGTGCTATAAATTTAGATGACACGTGGATGGCCAGGGCAGGGACGGCTTTTTGGCAAAGAAATGCCTGCTCGGCATCTGGTATTGGGGGGCAGGCAAGGGCCATGACGTGGCGGAACCCATCTGTGTCCACAGACGGAAAGGCAAACATTTCCAAGGCCAAAAGCCTGGCAATTGCCGACTTCAGAGCTTTTGGCTTTGGGATGGTTTGGGTTTTTAAAGTGTTTCTTTCTCCCCAAACCTGGAAGACAGAAGGCTGGCTGCTAGACTGGCCGCTGTACGGCGTGCAGGTTGTCAAACGGCGGAAGGAGAAGGGGGTTGGATGGGTCTCTGGTGTGCTGGTGGTACTCGGGCGACGGTGAGGCTGAAGCGGAGGCTGATCCCTGATCATGACTCTCAGAGACATGGGCAGCTGAGGAACGCTTGGTGTGGCGGCAGGAGGCGGAGACAGAGGGTGTGACAGTGGTTGGAGCCCCGCGTCGGTCTGGCCTTTTTTTGGCCAAGTGTTGCCTCCATTTCAACTCATGCATTCGCTGCATGTGCTAGACATGTTGGTGGTGGTTAACCACCTAGGTTCTTGCCTTACTTATGCATTTACGGCAAAGGCGGTATATGACACGCTGGGTGAATCAGAGGCTTGCTCATAGAAGGCCCAGGCTTGAAGGTCCTGGACCTTTTTGACGGCGATAAGCGAGGAGCGGGGTTTGCGCTGACCGTGCTGGCGGAATATGATCAGCGGACTTCTGCGACCGCCCTCTCCCTTTTTGAGGCAGGAACCGATCTGACACTACCCATCATCTTCCTCCTCGTCCAGTGATGAAGCGCTCGCAAGCAAATTCTGCTGAAAGACCACGTTGGATCCGCAATGTCGTCATCATCATCATCAAACACGGTGACTTCATCGTCCTGACAGTCTGCATCCAGGAGCTGCGGGCTACAAGCAAGAGGGACTGCAAGGCGTTGCCAACCGCCTGGGATTTATGCCGATTGACCGGCTTCCTTCTCCTCCTCTGATGGCATCAGTAACTGGGCGTCAGAGCAGAGAAAATAATCCTCTTTGGCCTCTTGATCTTTTAACATGCCTTCTGACCCCAACCGCATTTTGTCATCAAAGAGGTCTTCAGAAAATGGATTATCCACAGTGGTGGGTACACGAGATGACATTTGGACTGCTTCATGTTGGACCGATGCTGGTGATGCTGATGATGACATTTGTGGCCGTGACTGGGAGGACGAGGAGGTAAGACTGCTGGATGCAGGTTGCATTAACCACTGAAGGACAGATTGGCGACGCTGTTCGTTACTGAGATTCACAGGGCCCTGACCCAGCGATGACAGGCCTGACGGTCCTGCAACTGATGATCGCTGGCATGCGTGTTGTCGCCAGCACTGGAAGGGCACCTTCTCTCGTACCTCACCTCCATGTCCTACCCCCCTTTTGCTCGCTTATCACCTGAATTTTGCTCCATGTTCAGAAATATACAAATTTGAGAAGGTATGGAAGCGTTTTGGAAAGTCTCTTATTAAAAGACGGCAAATCAGAGCTATTCTCAAATCCTTCAAATCAAAACAAAATTGCTGGATTCAAATATAACTGCAAAGTAGATCTATCAAGTTAACAAAGCTGGCCTGCGCCAAAGTTAAAAAACACATATCTGAAATGTATTCGGATAATAAAAGGTATTTTTTGACACCTATCAATTCACCTGTGGTGACTAAAAAATTGCAGTATTCACATTTAAGTGCAAGGTGCCTCAATGAACAAAGCTGTAGTGCACCAAAGTCAAAAAACACGTATCTGTAATGTATTCGGATATTACAAGGTTTTTTTGGCACCTATTAACCTGTGCTGACTTGCTGGATTCTAATTTAAGTACAAGGTGGATATATCAACAAAGGTGGGATGGGTAAAATTGAAAATGAACACCTATCTGAAATGTATATGATAATAAAAGTGGAGTTTTGCACCTAACAAAGAGACCTGCAGTTACTAGAAAAGATGTGTATCCTATAGTTCAGGCTGCCCAATATCCAGGAAATATTTCAATAGAAAACTGTTAATAATAAAGCTATTGCAATGTCTACACTAAGTCTTGTTGAACTTTATCCAGTATTCTTTATAGAGGCTTGTCTGCTGTGTTTCGCCCCGCGGGGGTCCCCCCCTCCGCTTCCCCCCGTGACTTTACAGCGTAGATGCTCCTTTACAAATCTCTACCTAACTATATAGAAATCTTCCTATGCTCTAATCTAACAAATTGTAAGATCACAGCTAATAGTAGAGGTTCTCGTGAAGAAATATAATAATTTCGTTCGCTGAGCTGCATGGACACAAGCATAGCACACCGTCCTATCTCTGCTCTGACCCGCAGGAGACACTGAGGCTGAACATGAAACGCTGTTCGTATGTAAAACGAGGTCATGTGATTTTTCCAGCCAATCGCAACCATACACATACCCAGTCATGACGTCGGCAAACCACAACATCTCACCTGCTCTACTTTCTGTAATCAGATTTGCTGGCCACCAAGAATTACAGGAAGCGGCCTGAAAAAGGCGCGATCTAAATAAATATGACTAGGATTTTAACCTAAATTATTGCAATGATCAAAAAAATCAGATCACCAAAAAAAACTGTGCCAATTCAACTTTGTCGATAATAAATCGCTCAACACTAATTAGCGATATAGGACGAATAATTTGGCATTGCGAGGGGTCTTTTGGCCTGTCTTTAGGAACGACGACCATATGGATGCCCTCAGAAGGCAGTTCAATGGGGGAGGTTAAGGAAGGCACATTAAAGGCAGCCAGGAGGGTGTGTTAAACTCCTCCCTTCAATGTCCCTTGTAGAATAATGCAGTATAGCCATCTGGACCTGGACTCTTACCAGAGGCCAGCGAAGATATAGCCCCTTGAAGCTCCTGTATGGTGAAGGGTTCCTCCAGGGAAGCGAGAAACTGAGCAGGGAAACGTGGAAGGGCCATTTTTGCTAAATAAGATTTTAAATCAGCAAGGTTGGTTTGATGGGTCGGGAGGTTGTAAAGTGAGGAATAATATTTATGGAAGATCTTCAGGATCTCCTCCGTCAAGTGTGCTGTTCGCCCTCCAGGGTCTTTATGAGAGGATAAATAATGACGCCCTTTTGTTCCCCTAAGCGCCTCGGGACAGGAAGTTACACTGTTTGTACTCCAGGCATAAAAAGAGCTTAGAGCATAGCTGTCTATACTATTTATGTCTGTTCTCCATTAGCTGAGAATCTAATGTCCTAGTATGTGTGAGGAGCCCTAAGAAACCGACGTCCAAGCCCGATGCCTTATGGATCCGTTCCTGTGAGTCTAGCTGCGTCAATAGGGACTGGAGTTTATAAGAAGCTGCTTTCTTAAGGCGAGCTCCGTGTTTTATGAGAATTCCTCTCAGAACACACTTCAACGCCTCCCACTGGGTTTGAGGAGAGGTAGTGTCCAAGAACGTGCCCCAAAAATAAAAAAAAAAACCGAGGCGAAAGTCGTCAATAGGCCTTTTGCAGTTCAGAGAGGCACAGGAGTCTGACAATAGTGACTAATTAATGTCTCCACGCAAACTCCCGAGCGATGATATTTCGTGAGACAAGATCACATACGGATTGGAGCATGATCCGGAGTGGCACTATGTTCCCTATGAGGCCGAGACTAACATAACGCAAAAGGGAGTGTTTTTTTTTTGTTGGATAGTTGCGGGAGGATATAAATCGATCCTGGAGTAGGACTTATGTGGGGGAGAGTATAAGGTATAATCTCGATCTCTGGCGTGCAGAATCCTCCAGATATCGCTCAGTTGCATATCATGGAGTAATTTCTTTACTTTATTAAGCGTGTGAAAAGAAACAGCTGAGTGGCCATGTAATTGTGACTATTTAAAGGGTTGAGAGCCAAATTCAGGTCTCCACAAAGGATAATCTGTCCCTGGGCAAAGCAGGCGAGGCTGTCCAGAGTTTTGGTGAGAAACGAGATTTGCCCCCTCGTGTTTTAGTGCAAGATATTTTGCTAAAGTGTACATTTGCCCCTGTAAGGTAAATTTAACAAAGAGAGACCTAGCGTCTTCATCTCTAAATGTGTCTATGACTGTGAGTGGCAGGGACCTGTGAAAGAAAATGGCAACCCCTTTCACTTTTGCCAATGAGCTACTGTTATGGCACCAGGCAGGGAAGTAACAATTCCGATAAGACTGTATATGGGAAGAGAGCAGGTGGGTTTCCTGAAGGCAAACACTCTGGTATTTTCTGTTTGAGCAAATGGAACAGAATTTGGAACGCATTCGGGAATTAATCCCTTTACATTAATGGAAGTCACCAGGACCTAGCCATTTGACGAGAGCAAAATAAAAATAACACTTAACCAGAATCCCCTCGAGGTGGAGAAGCGTATTACCATCTGAGCTCGTCCGAAAAAAACACTTTGAAACTAGAAACAAAGAGTATGTCAAAAGAAACAAAGGCCTAACAGCGAAAGGCCAAACATCTAAGTTTTGCAAACATATAGCTGCGAGGGCTATTTGACAAACACAAAAGGCCAAAGCTACGGGGTAGGTGCAGGTATCTAAAAAGGAAGAACTGTAATATACAACTACGCACCGCTCCCCCGGGACATTTTGTTTACTCAAATGAGTGCCCCTGACTGAACCGGATCAGGGAGGGGATGCGGAGGAATAGAGAGAAAGGGTAGGGAGAAAAAAAAAAAGGGGGTGGAGGGGAAGGAGGGAAGTTAAGGGGGGGGGGAAAGGAAGGGAGCGGGGGCTGTAGGGGAGGAAGAAAAGTTGGGGAGGTTATAGTATGAAAAAGAGGGATTGATAGGTAATACTTTGACCCGGGCCAGTCAGCAGACAGTACAACAAAGGCATTCTCATCAGATATAGTGCACTTATAACAGGAACCACAGGGACCGTATCAAGGAGCCAAGAAGCTCAAATTTGTCCGTCTAAAGATGGGAATATTTATAGAATTAGCCATATAAATGAACTGTCCAGACTTCTAAGTTATAAGGGAGGAGAAAATTCCAAAGGTCATACTATACCCATTTTTGCACAGCAGTCCCTAGGGAATCAGCGATGTGGTCTCAGTCTGGAAGCTTGGCTATCTGGGCTTCCCTGTCTACGACGAACTCTCTGAGACTTAGGGGTAGCGAAGGCGGGCATCCTGGGCAGAGAGTCTCAGTCTGGCGACATCTGAAGAGGTAGCTGAGATCCAGTCTGGCAGAGTCACGTCTGGAAGATCCAGGGCATTGATAAAGGTTGGTAAGTCCTCCGGAGATCTCAGAGTGAGGAATTTATCCTGGTGTTTCACTTGTAGGGAGAAAGGGTACCCCCACCGGTAAGGTATGCTTCTGGATTGTAGGATAGAGAGCAACGGCTTAAGTGCGGCTCTCATGCGAAGGGTACGTCTTGAAAGATCCGGGAAGAGTCCTATTCTGTGCCCTTCATATTCTATTTTCTGCATCATACGGGCTTTTCTCATAACCTCTTCTTTAAGGTTATAATGGTACACTCGGCAAATTACATCTCTTGGACGTGTCACATCCAGACTCTGAGGGCGGAGAGCCCTGTGGGCTCGGTCAAATTCGATAAAGGTTGAAAATTTTTGTAAGTGCGGAGAGTAGTTCCCCTGTTTTAACTGTCTCCGGGAGGCCTCTTATTTGCACATTGTTTCGACGACTCCGATTTTCCAAGTCATCTAGCTGTGAAGAGAGCTGCAGGTGATAAGAGTTGTGTTCCGATATTGTGGTCTGGAGACTAGTGATAAGAGTCGTCGTTGAGTCTTGTTTTTTTTCTAGCTGGTGCATCCTGTTTTGGAGAGCTTTCACTTCTGTCTGAACTGGGCGCAGGTCTTTCTGCCACATCTGCTGCATCTCCCCGGGCATGAGTTGCATATCATGCTTTTAGAGGTAAAGTGAGAGGAGCATCCCGCAGTTCAGGGGAATTCCCAGGACCAATAAAGCATCTGCCTGCAGGATGAGGCTGGATGGAGGAATACTGGAAGCAAGTGTGGATGGCGACCATGGCATGTTGGAGAGCACGTCTCTGGAATCCACAGAGTGGGAAGGGCTGCCGCCCCAGGTTGAGGTGTTTGGACTAGAAGCCCACGAAGCCTGGTCTAATGCTGGGGCTACCATGGCGGCCTGTGCCCTGTTAGAGGATCCAGGCGAGGTCAGGGAAGCAGGGGGGCCCACCGCCGTCTCCATCACCCAGGCCCCGCCACCTCCCCAAGACACGCCGGGAGTCCCCTACCGGCTGGGAGGGCGATGCAAAGCCTCTTCAGGGGGTGAGCAGGTGTGTGAATCTGATGCTGCAGGTGAGGCGGATGGGTTGTAGTTAGAGATGGGCGAATCGATTCTAACGAAGTGGAATTCGTTTAGAATTTCAGGAAAAACATCGGTATCGTTACGAAATTCGAACTTTGGGGTGATTCGCGGAACGAAGTGTGGCTTTCATTGATAAAATCTGCGAGCACATGGGCGTTACATGGGGCACAAAGCACTCTGGGAGGAGAAGGGCATAGCCTGCATGACATGTGCAGAGATGAAGCCAATCAGAGACCGGCGGGATCAGTGACGTAACCCGCACTATATAAGACCGAGCGCGCCGTTGGGGAGCCGACAACCTCCTCTCACTGTACTGACAGGGAAGGTGCTGCTGTGTGCGGGTGATAGCCGCATTTCTGTAGAACTGATATTACACAGCGATTTTTGTGGGTGTCTCAGCTTGTCTCATATACTGTTCTCTGAATGTTCTATTTCTGATTTTTGTGTGGGTATTGGATCTGAAATCCCATGTGCCGTCCACTGCAGCTGCATATACATTCAATTCCAAGTGGGATCTAACAGTTCCTGTTTATTCATTTAAAGAACAGCGTTTTTACAATACAAATACCACTTTCATTTTGTGCTGCTCAATTTCTATTGCGCAATTACATCCAGGGTTTAATTAAGCGTGTTTTGCTGTGTGCTGACAAAAATAAACCGTCTTTGTTCAACGCCAAATATATAAGTTTTTTTGGTAGCCTAATTCACATAGCAAGGGGTTTAATTACGAATTTTAATCTCTTGTTGTGTGGCGTAGAAAATACGCCATTGTAACACGCTACAAAGCAACTAGTTTTGTGAGTGGCTCAATTCTATTGCCGCAATTTTACATCCGGGTAATAAGCGTTGTTTTGCTGGTGTGCTGACAAAAATCAAACCGTCTTAATTCACGCCAAATATAATATATTTGTTTTTGTAGCCTAATTCACAAGCAAAGTTAAATACAATTTTAATCTCTTGTTGTTGTGGCGTAGAAAAATACACCTTTATGTAACACGCTACAAAGCTACTAGTTTGTGGTGGCTCAATTCTATTGGCGCAATTTACATCCAGGGTTTAATTAAGCGTTTGGTTTTGCTGGTGTGCTAGACAAAAATAAACCTCTTTTTTCAACGCCAAATATATATTTTTTTTTTTTTGGTAGCCTAATTTCACAAGCAAAGTTTAATTCAATTGTTATCTCTTGTTGGTGCGTATAAAATACGCCATTGAGTAAACACCTACAAAGCTACTAGTTTGTGTGCCTCAATTCTATGCGCAATTTACTCCAGGGTTAATTAAGCATTGTTTTGCTGGTGTGCTGACAAAATAAACCCGTCTTTATCAACGCCAAATATATATATTTTTTTTTGGTTAGCCTAATTCACAAGCAAAGGTTAATTACAATTATCCTTGTTGTTTGGCGTAGAAAATACACCATTGTAACACCTACAAATACTACTAGTTTGTGGTGGCTCAATTCATTGCGCAATTTAATATCCATGGTTGAATTAAGCGTTGTTTTGCTGCTGTGCTGACAAAAAAAAACGTCTTTTTTCAACGCCAAAATATATATGTATTTTTTTTTGTACCTAATTCACAAAGCCAATAGGTTAACTTAACAATTTTATCTCTTGTTGTGTGCGTAGAAATACGCCATTTGTAACACTCACAAAGCTACTAGTTTGGTGGTGGCTCATTCTATGCGCAATTTTACATTCCAGGGTTAATAAAAGCGTTGTTTTGCTGGTGTCTGACAAAATAAACCGTCTTTTTTCAACGCCAAATATTATTTTTTTTTTTGTAGCCTAATTCAACAAGCAAAGGTTAATTACAATTTATCTCTTGTTGTGTTGGCGTAGAAATAATTACGACATTGTAACACGCTTACAAAGCTACTAGTTTGTGGTGGCTCAATTCTATTGTGCGCATTGTACATCCGAGCAATTGTTAATTAGCGTTGTTTTGCTGGTGTGCTGACGAAAAATAAACCGTCTATTTCAACGCCAAAATATATATTTTTTTTTTGGTAGCCTAATTCACAAGCAAAGGTTTAATAGACAATTTTATCTCTTGTTGTGTATGCGTATAAAATACGCATTGTAATACGCTACAAAGCTACTAGTTTGTGGTGGCTCAATTCTATTGCGCAATTTACATCCAGGGGTTAATTAAGCGTCTGTTTTGCTGCTGTGCTGACAAAAAGAAACCGTCATTTTCCAACACACCCGATAATATATACATTTTTCTTGTAGCTAATTCCACAAGACCGAAGTGTTTAGATTTAAGCCTTTTGTGCGTTTACCATTTAGTAAAAACACACAGTGCTTGTAAACTACACATACAAGTAAATTTTTCCTGGCCATTTATTGGGGGGGGTGTGAGTCCGCAATAATATACCAAGGTTTACCCAAGATTGTTACTTTACTGGGTTCATTTGAGTCAAAAACAGGGTGAAATTTATCATGATACAGATAGCATCATCAACAGTGTCTGTACATTTTAGAACAACATGTATTGTCAGACAGAGAGGTGGCAGGCCTCTGCAACTGCGAGTGGCAGGTGGCACAAACATTTCTGAAAACGGGCCCAGGTCGCAGCACAGCAAGGGGACGACGCAGCATGGGTCACTCGGTGGAGGCCAACAACTGCTGCTGTCATCTAGCGGCCGGTGTGTTGTCAGCAACCCAAGGGTTTCTTGATTGGTTGACTAGGTGTTCATCCTCTTCCTTCCAGATGACGATCTGACTGACAACCAGGCACAATAGTCGGCTGGGAACCTCAGACACACACATAGTTGCATGGCCCGGGACGGGTCAGGCGTCCCTCACCTGTGCCTCAGCCCCGCCTCTGTCCCATCCATTTTCCCTCACCAGGGATCTACTATTGGTCTGGTCACAGCGCCACTAATACGAGGATGAACAATTTGAGGAGGGCAGTCAGGCAGCTACTTGCACGAAGAACTGGGGCCAATATCCCCAGCTTCTTGCAGTAGGCGGCCAAGTAAATAGATTTGGAGAGTGGCCATGGGAGGTCATGTGGTGAGAAGTCAGCCCTCGGCTTACCAGACCGGTGATAGAGGACATAGTGACGATGAAACACAAATAGATGAAGATGTAGAGCCGACCTCACTAGGGAGCCCGGGTTGAAGCAAGGGCTTCATCATCGTCAGGATTAAAGAAGAGGGGGTCAGCCTTGCGCGTCAGGCACGCGCCGCCAGCCAAGTGGTTGTGTGGCCGTGAATCAGCATGGTAGCAGCAGTGTGAGGTCGGGAGCCAAGCGGCCACGGAGGTAGAAAACCCGCTTCGCAGGTCCAAGACAGTAGCGGCACAGGGGCCTCAGCGAGGCAGCGGCGTGCAGTAGTCACTCAAGTGCGAGCGTTGGCGGTAAAATCAGCTACTCGTCTGAGTGGCAGTTTCCTTTGCTAAGACACCGTGACTGAGCCGAATATGGTAATGTAGAATCTGTGGGCAGAAAGTTAAAGCTGGCCAGGGCCTAACGTTGGCACAAACGGCCCTGCGTCAACACATGCAGCGTCACCATCCGTTGGCCTGGGAGAAACGTGGCTCAGAGTGTGGTGGTCCAACCAGCGCTGTCAGCAGCAGCAGCGGCCAGTGGCGACGCATCATTTCAGCCAGTCAAGCTCCACCACCTCTGCTAGAAGGCACGTGTTCTCGTTGACATCCGCTCCCGGTCCAATGTCTCCTACTCCTCGACTACCATGGCGCCAAGCAGTCGTTCAGAGAGGCGATTTAAAGAGAGAACAGTAATCGTCCATCCATCCTAATGATGCAGCAGCTGACCGAGCTCCTGTCCAAGTGTTGGGTACTACTGCAGTCCCTCGCCTTTCAAATGGTGGACCTCCTGCACCATTCAGAAACAAATGGCTTGGTGCCGAGCCGAGATGAGAGTTCCAAGGCCGTAATTCTTTTCCAAAAAGGCAGTAACCAGCACTTCATAAATATGTAGAACAGAAATTCGGGTCAGTCCCTTGAGCTTATTCGGTTTGTTCCAAGGTACACGGCAGCCGGCGGACTTCTGAGCTGTAACTACGTTCAGGGCAGTAACATGTCCTTTACGGCCCACCTGTGTGAATGTGCTCCTGCCAGCAACACCAACAACTTGGACAGAGGACTCCGCTTTCTCCTCCACGTTGTCAAACGATTGCTGCTCCTGCGCCAATGTTCCGCCACCTCCTCCTCCACCACCAACCACCATCCTCAGCCTCCACAAGTACTGCTTCATCCATACCAACATGTGTAGGGCACAGCGGTGTCACGCCATTCTACACCTAGCTGCCTCGGCGAACGAAGTCACAACAGGGAGGAACTGGCTCCCTCGACATGCCGCAAGAAATCGATGTGTGGCTTTCTCCGCGCCACCCAACAGGCAATCGGAATAACCATGGTGACGGACAATGGGAGGAAACATGTGTCCGCGGCTGCCACCGAGGAGGGATGGTTCCATGCGCCCTGCATGCGCCGTGTTTCAATCTGGTTGTAAAAGTTCCTGAAGGTCTTCCACCGATCTTCAGAAACATTCTGAAAATGGCCAGGAAACTGTGCATGCACTTTATCCATTCGTACAAGCATGAACACCCCTCCTCGAGTTGCAGCGGCAGAACGGCCTCCCCCTCAACACACATTGATATGCGATGTTCCCCACCCGCCTTGAATTCCCAGCCTGCACATGTTGGACCACTGTAAGGAACAGAGAAAGGCATTAATCATTTTTTGATTGATCCATGGGCAGACAGAAGTACTCCCCTGTGTAACTTGAATGTCAGCCAGTGGCAGCTCAATCTTTGAACCCACCGTTTGTTGAGGCCATTCGAGGAGGCCACGTTATTTGTCACTCGCCAGGACTAACTGGGATGATATCGTCATTCACACTGCTCAGTCCTGGAACAGAAGCTGAAAAATCTGTCTGGGCAGGGTTATTGGAGATGTGGCGACTACATCTCGTGGCCACATGAGTCCGGTGGGGACAGAAAATGGATGTGAGGGAGGAGGATGAGGACATTGGAGCAGAAGCATTGTCTGGTGAAAATGAGTGGATTTTCTAACCCCAGGTGACAAGAGAGGAGAGCCAGGAGCAGCTGGAGGAGGTGGATGGAGATGAGGGAAGACGAGGTCAGATGACTTCCCAAGCACCGTGGCAGTATACATGTAAATGGAGCAGGGAGCCCCTCGGAGATCACTTGTTCAGAATGTCGCCGCCAGCATGCTTATTTGCCTGGCTATGACAGCCGAATAGCAGCATCCCGAGAGGGATGACTTCTGCACTGGCCACCCTATTTGGACCCACGCTAACCAGGTACCCAAAATGGGAGCCAATTTCCCAGCTATTGAGAGGGAATACAAAACTCAATACTATAGGGAAATCCTCCGTAATCAAGTTGGCCGCTGCCATGTGCGGCAATCGACCCTCCTCGACAGGTTCTGACCCGGGGGTTCCTCACGCTCACGTTCTACTGCCGCGGCTGGCTGGGGGAAGGTGGGGGGGAAGGAGCATTACCAACTCCATCAGCAGTAACCTAATCTGGAGTCTCTAATGAGCAGCTTCCTTCACCCGCCTATGTGAGGAGGGCAGTCACCAGCAGCAGCAGCATGCAGGACATGGAGCATACCCTGAACCAACAGGTGTGGCCTACTTGGACAGCACTCTGCCACCCCAGTTAGAAGATCCTCTGGACTACTGGGCAGCCAAAACTGATGTGTGGCCGCAACTTGCCGAGTTTGCAGTGGAGAAGCTGTCCCTGCCCGGGTCCCCCCAGTAGTGTGGCATCATAGCGGTGTTCAGTGCGGCGTGGGCCATCATTACCCCCGCCAATGAGAAGCCCGCTTTCCACCGGGAAATGTGAACTACTGGACTTTGTCAAGATGAATCAGGCGTGGATTGGCCAGGATTTCCACACACTGCGTTTCCCAATGCCTTACTAGGCGTCATCTGGGTTCAAACTACCCTGCCTCAGCCACTATTCTGAAGCCCAGGCCACTCCGCCTGATGCCACACATCTGCTGTTAGTATCTCCATCTTGCCTACCACCTCGTCTTTACAGGACTGGTAGTTGCCGACCCCACCCTCAACACACGTCTATTTGTGCCACTCTATGTGCTCATGCCTGCTGGCTGCTGGTTGCTGTTGCCGTGACATGCATCACTGTGTCATTGTGCCACTCTGCGCCTTGTACTGTTTTGCCACCTCCAGAATTCATTGTTGCCACTCTCAGTACCTCATGCTGTTGCTCCTGTCATCACCTCCACTCTCTGTCATTGTGCCACTCACTGACCTCATGCTGCTGCCGCCGTGACCTCCGCTCACATCATTGTGCCGCTCGTGGCCTAATAACTATTTTGTCCAACCTGCAGAATGTCATTGTGCCACCTCTACCTCATGCTGCTGCTGTGACTCCTGTCTTCCCTCCACACAACTGTGTTCATTGTGCCACTGCGTCTGACCTCATGCTGCTGCCGTGGCTGCTGCGTGCTCCACACTGTGGGCCTAACTCCTGTTATTTTTTGCCACCTCCAGAATTTGTCATTGTGCCACAATCATGTCTGACCTCATCAGCTGATTGGCTGCTGCCGTGCCCTCCACACTGTGTCATTGTGCCACTAGTCTGACCTTATGCTGCTGCTGTATGCTCCTGCCGTTCCTCCCACACTGTGACATTGTACCACTCTTGCCTACTCCTTTTTGCCAGCTCCAGAATTTGTCATTGTGCCACTGCCTTACCTCATGCTGCTGCCACCGTGACCTCCACACTGTGTCATTGTGCCACTCTGCGCTGGTACTGTTTTGCCACTTCCAGAATGTCATTGTGCCACTGTCTGACCTCATGCTGCTGTGGCTGCCGCCGTCACCTCCACACTCTGTCACTAATGTTGCCACCTGAGCTCTCAGTTTGTTTTTTTCCAGCTTTTGCTGCCATGACTTTATCAGGCTACGTTCCTGCTTCAGTTTTTTGGTCAGTTTTGCCCCATAAGTGCCCAGGGCATTTTATAGTGAAGCGATTCTAAGAGCGGCGGCAGTCATGTGCGTGTCATACTAAAACACAACATTGTATGAAGACCAAACCAAGCTCCCTCTGCATATTTAAGCATGGCACAACGTTCTACAGCACCCTGCAGGCTCTGGGCAGCCTGGAAATAGCTGTTTTTTAACGTGATTCGTGCCGAAGTAATTCGGACCGAAACGAATTTTGTCGGAAATTTCGGCGAAGTGACCGAACCGAATTTTTGAGAAATTCGGCCATCTCTAGTTGTAGTCCATCTGAGCTGGTTGTGGTTTCCCAGGGCCATTGCCCTCACTCATTCCAGATCTCTCAGAAGTGGTGGTTAATGTCTCCTTATCATTGGGGTGCCACACAGCAGGTCCCGCTGAAGCAGAGTCTCGTGGCTGGGCAGATCCCTGTGTACCGGGCCAATACTGGGCTGCTTGATCAGCATTGACAACCGCACCGAGTGCAGCTCCCCGTTGTAAGATGGCCGACAGTATGGAGGAGGGATGCTGGGTTGCGCCCGTGGTAACAGGGGACTGTGAACCTGTTAAGGGGGGACCTATTAAGGGGGGATGTCGTAAAACTGTCCCCTATAGGTGAAGCCCCTGACAGCAGCGTGTTAGGCCGAGCGAGCGTGCTGCACTCCGATGTGGCCCGCACGTCCGAAGCTGTCGGGCCGGCAGTTTGAGAGTCCCGGGAGAGTGGTGGATTGCCGCCCCCCCTGCACTCCCCTGCGCTTTGCCGCTTGTCCTCTTCGTCCGCAGCAGCATTCCGGTCGAGGGACCGGAGGTGTGATCGCGGCGGCTTCTGGAGAGGAGGCTGCTGAAGCTGCAGTGGGGCTCTTCCGGATCCTTTCCGATAGTCCTCTCCTTCCCTCGGGGCTGCGCTCACAAACTGGGTAGCCGTGTGAGGTTCTGGGGTCCGCTGTGTCAATGTCCCGGCCGGGAGCTGCCTGCTGGACTGCGGAGCGCCGTTCAGAGAGAGAGGCTGGCAAGATGGCGCCGGGTGTTCCCGGGCCTTTCTTCCTCTAACCCCTGTAGCGGGGTGAAAAAGTTTGAAATTGGGATGCCCTGTGCCTCTGCAGTGGTTCCGGCGGCTGCTGCCATCTTCTTGGCTCGTGTCTTTCCCATTTGAAGTGCCTTTGTCAGCTTTACAGTGAAGTCCCTGGAGGAGCTCGTGCAGGCTGCGACTTCTCTCCTACATGGTAGGCCAGCCCCCTCGTGTTAGGGGATTTTTATGATTCAAAACGTTTTATTGAGAATAAGCATCAGAAAATACAAACCATGTAAGAAAAGGAGACCTGAAGAGTCTCAAACAGTAAGAATACAAAACAGTGTTAACAAAGAAAAAAAAAAAAAAACGACCGCAAAAGTCCATGTATTAGTTTGGTTGCATTAAATTAGTTAACATATACCATAAGCAAAAATGTCAGAATAATATGATTCAATATTAGCCAGATCGGAAAGAATCCAAGTAGAAAGGTTCTACATGGGGTTAGCATCAATGTGAGATTTTGTAGGCAAGGAAGGGGAGAAAGAGAGAGAGAAAGGGAAAGGAAAAAAAAAAAAGGGGGTGGAGGGTGGAAGAATGGGCCACACACATACGACTTAGTTGCACCATTCGACAGCATCATGGCTGCTATAGACATCTACTTGGTGCGTCCAATGGAGGGTGATCAATAAGTGTCTTATAGTAGCTCACCGTAGAAAGGTACGGAATACAGGAGAGAATTAGAAGGAGAGCTAGGGTGCCCATGTCCTAAGCAACTGCCTGCCTTGGTCAGTGGAGGATGCCATAAGTTCCTCCATGTGATAAGTATGGGAGACTTCAGAAAACCATTCCACTATAGTGGGTGGATCAGGGGACCTCCAGTGCCTAGGGATGATAGTCTTAGCTGCCCGGAGGAGGTGTCGGAGTTATGATTTTTTATATGCCGAGGGCGGGAGATCAAACATGAAAAGCAGGGCTGCCTCAGATGTCTTGGGGAACGTCAAGTCAGTTACCTTCCAACCAGGGCCGTTCCTAGGGGCGGGCAGGGCGGGCGACCGCCCGGGGCGCCGAGGCTCCGCTCACCCGAGAGATGCGCCGCTGCCGCCCCTCCTGCCCGTCCGGAGGAGTGCCCCCTGACTCTGCACGGCTGTTATACAACAGTCGTGCAGAGCCAGCAGCTGTCAGTACAGGGGAGGAGGCGGGACGGATCGTTCCCGTCCTGACTCCTCCCCTGTGTCAGCGTCGCAGGGGGTGCACGGCTTTCACCACTCCCCCTGCGACGCTCGATCTCCTCGGCTCTGCCGCCAAGGAGATAGCTGGGAGTTGCGTGCAGCATAAGCAGCGTGATGACGTCACGCTGCTTACACCGCTCAGCAGCTCCCGGAGCTAGACGCGCGGACCGAGGTCTGGTAAGTAACTTTTTGTTATTTTATACTTACTTACAGGGGGGCATCACTGGCTACAGGGGGCATCACTGGCTACAAGGGGCATCACTGGCTACAGGGGGGCATCACTGCTACAGGGGGCATCACTGGCTACAGTAGGGGGCATCACCTGCTACAGGGGGCATCACTAGCTACAGGAGGGGGCATCACCTGCTACAGGGGGCATCACTGGCTACAGGAGGGGGCATCACCTGCTACAGGGGGCATCACTAGCTACAGGAGGGGGCATCACCTGCTACAGGGGGCATCACTAGCTACAGGGGGGTGCCATCACCTGCTACAGGGGGCAACACTGGCTACAAGGGGGGGGCATCACCTGCTACAGGAGGGGGCATCACTAGATACAGGAGGGGGCATCAAATGCTACAGGGGGGGAATCACCTGCTACAGGGGGCATCACTAGATACAGGAGGGGGCATCACCTGCTACAGGAGGGGGCATCACCTGCTACAGGGGGAGCATCACTGGCTACAAGGGGGGGGGCATCACCTGCTACAGGGGGCATCACTAGATACAGGGGGGGGCATCACCTGCTACAGGGGGCATCACCTGGTACAGGAGGGGGCATCACCTGCTACAGGGGGGCATCACTGGCTACAGAGGGGGGCATCACTGGCTACAGGGGGGGCATCATTGGCTACAGAGGCATAACTGGCTACGGGGGGCATCATTGGCTACAAGGGGGGCATCATTGGCTACAGGGGGGGCATCACTGGCTACAGGGGGCATCACTGGCTACAGGGGGGTATCATTGGCTACAGGGGGGGCATCACTGGCTACAGGGGGGCATCACTGGCCACAGGGGGGGCATCACCTGCTACAGGGGGCATCACCTGCTACAGGGGGCATCATTGGCTACAGGGGGGGGGGGCATCATTGGCTACAAGGGGGAGGCATCATTGTCTACAAGGGGGGGCATCATTGGCTACAAGGGGGCATCACTGGCTACAAGGGGGGCATCACTGGCTACGGAGGGTGGCATCATTGGCTACAAGGGGGGGGCATCACTGGCTACATGGGGCATCACTGGCTACAAGGGAGGGGCATCACTGGCTACAAGGGGGGGGCATCACTGGCTACAGGGGGCATCAGTGGCTACAAGGGGGGACATCAGTGGCTACAAGGGGGGCATCACTGGCTAAAAGGAGGGGCATCACTGGCTACAGGGAGAGTATCTACTGGCTACAGGGGGAGTATCTAATGGCTACAGGGGGAGCATCACTGGCTACGGGGGCATCTACTGGCTACAAGGGGGCCATTTACTGGCTACAAGGGTGGCATTCCTGGCTACAGGGGGCATTACTGGCTACAGGGGGGCATCAACCGGCTACAGGGGACTACTACGTGGCTACAGGGGGGGCATAGTACAGGGCTACCATATGAGGTGCTATAGATGGGGAGTTTGTTATAGAGTTTGGAATTGGAGAGAGAAGTGCCGATAAATTTTGAGGAGTTAAGATGTTTGTTTTGTAAATTTTACATTTGGAGAGTCAGGAGTAGTCACATGGCGTTGGGAGAGATGGAGAAGAAAAAGAAGAGAAAGAGAACAACTCTTCAGAGACTTTCTCCTGTGATGTAAACTAGATATATACTTTACTGTAATCATTTATATGTTGCAGAGCCTGTGTACAGCGGGTATCCAACACTGTATGGTCACTGTATGCTGGTAATATTAACTGTAGTATAATGGTTTATACCCAGTAATGGTCAGTTTGTATTATTTAGTCACTATGTGCTGGCGATATGTGGTCATGGTGTGGTGGTATTATTCGGTCACTGTGTTGGTGATATGTGGTCTTAGTGATCTTGGGATTCTGGTTGGTGTAGCGGTGTTATTTGGTAACTGTAGGACTATTATTTAGTAGTTTTATACGTAGCAGATTGTGGTAAAGCTTTTTGTATATTTTGGCTTTGGTTTATGGTGATGCACTGTGGCGCCATATGTTACGGGGAGGGGGGGGGGGCGAAATTTCTTCACCTCGCCCTGATTGAAATTTAGCCTAGGAACGGCCCTGCTTCCGACTATCATAAACAGCATCCCAGAACTCCTGCAAGGCTTGGCAGTCCCACCAAACGTGCAGCATAGTGTCGACTTCCATCCCACAGCACCAACAGAGGTCCGGTACAGAGGGAAACAATTTCTGTAGTAGAGAGGGGACCCTATCCCATCTTGAGAGGATTTTACAGCTAGGTTCCAGCGCTGTTGATGCTATTACTGCCCTATGAGATCGGGAGAAACAATGCTGCCATTGAGCCAGAGAAAAGGAGTTACCGAGCTCGCCCTCCCAGGTTTTGCAGAATGATGGGAGAGTAGACCAGTGAGTGGTAGATAATGCTCTATAAATAGAGGAAATAATGTGTGTGTTCGGTGTTAGGGATTTTTAACTGGTCTTCAGCTCTCAACTTATCATTCCCCATTGCCTCTGGACCCATGGAGCTCCTGCTCTGACCTCACTAACCTTTCAATGTCACCTCTAGTCCAATGTCACCATAGGAAACCTAATGGGAGTTGAACCGAAAGTGATATCTGTGTAAGAGCACAAGCACTGGAACAAGATACAAGGACATGGAACAAGGACTGAAGGTGACGGGAACCAATAAGTTTTGTTTTGTAAACCAATTTAAAAACCCTAATTACAACTTAGATTTATAGTTATTATAGTCAGGATTAGGATAAGATGTAGGGTTAGATTCAAAGTGAAAACATTTAGATTTGTTATGTCCCAAACTTGAATTTCATTCCCAAGTATAGTGAAATCGCTGTGTAAACAAACAGGGACATATTAGAACATCAATACTCATAATCAATTCTATTGAGGCCTGAAAAGTATGAGAAGCTAAACCATAGTTACAAATTGCTACAATAAGAAGAAGACAAACAGTTCTGAATTATTATATTCTAATGTAGTACACAGGAGTCCAGACATTGTGTTCTCTGCATTAGTAAATTCCTTTTTATACTGTCATATTGGTAAGTAAGAATGCAATAGAGGAGGGGTCAACCTGCTAAGGACCCGTCTCTTAGTCAAAGTGAAAGAGAGTGATTTCAATCAATAGGCAGCATCTTGTACTTCATTTCTCCTGCAGTCTACTGTAGGAGAAATAAAGACTAACAAGATGCTTGTTCCAGCAGATCACGACTAATTGGTGATGGACTTTTCATCTGGGAAATGGTTGTTCAGAATGAACAACTCTTTTAGGTCTAAATTAGCAAAGACATACACTGTTACTTTCAATTAATCTACAGTTAAATATGCAAATGAAAAAGAAGTATCTGAAATTCGTCTTTTTCCTTCAACAGCATTTATGCCTCAAAACCACTGACAAAACGCCATACTTACTGCTACAAAAGCATGTCAAAAATCCTTTCCCAATAGGAGACAAATAAAAGCCCCAGTGCTACATGAGAGAAGCTATGCAGGTGCAGAAAACTGATATCATTTACACACCTACTATCCATGAGGGGAGCCCTGCTTAATACATTTTAGCACATAAGATAAAAACCAGCAAGCAAAAGAGCCACACCGCCAAAGAGGGAATACTCCTCAGGTGCAAAACAATCACTCACACACTTTCAATCCATGAGGTTAACCACTGCCTAGTACATAACAGCAAATAAGATAAAAACCAGTTTACATCAGCATGTGAAAGAGCAGCACTGCCATACAGGGAATAGTGCTCAGTTGCAAAAATACTGATAAACATCCATTAATACAGATACTATACATGAGGGGACTTGATTGCTAGAATTACAATTTCACAAAGAAAAGGTCCCTACAGTGTGCCAGCCATTGGTTGCCCAGCATTCTCCAAGTGCCCAACACAAAATACCGACACCAAATGCTCCGCAGTATCATAGGACCAAACTTCATCCAGAAAAAAATCAAATCAAATCCATTTCCAATAGAAGGCAATGAAAAACACCAGTGCTACGTTGAAGAAGGTACACAGGTGCAGAATACTGATGAAGAATCTTTCACGCACTTAGTATCCATGAGTGGAGTGATTTACATTTACGTCTCAGGCAATATTTTTGTTCCTGAACCAGAGTCAGCTTTTTTTTTTAAATTCTGGTCTCTGACTGGAGAAATAGGTGTGTTACAATATAACATTTGTAATATCTATACAGGTAGAATTTTTGATTTATTGGAAAGATCGAGACTATAATGTTGTCAGTATTTTACTGCAATAAATACTTTCTTCGATGACTCATGCATTTTAAATTCTGACACATAAGCCTCCTTCTGTGAGACTAGCAAATACTGGATATGCAGATGAATTGAATCTATGAATCATCATCTTTTGTGACAGCTTCACACTAAATGTAGAGTGTAATTGTAAACTACAGACAAGTCTCTTGTATTACAATGATTCAGTGATATGACAAGGCAACAAATGGAAATTAACGTTTATACACAAAAAGTGTAAGTCTGAAAAGGAAAGAACTACTTATACATTATATGTCTTATAACACTTTAGTCATTCTGGCAATTGAAAGTGAAGTGATCAACATACACCTGAATAGAGATGGTAGAAAAAATTCACAAGATCGCCAGTTGCAGAAAATTGGAGTGATTTGACTTTGGAGAAGTTTTCTAAAGGTTCTTCCAAGATTTCTAAGTATAATATACTAAAAGGAAAGACTACTTCTATGAACTCGTATAACAGAGGTCAACTATGTTATAAATAATAATTTCATT
>JAODAL010020493.1:0-69293 GCA_025379985.1 Phyllomedusa bahiana
CAATGTCAACACTAAGTTTTGGGAACTTTATCCGGTTCTTTATAGAAGAGCTTGTCGGGTTTTCCCCCCGCGGGGCCCCCCCCCCCCCCCCCCCACCGCCGTAAATTTACAGCGGTAGATGCTGTTTTAAAATTCTCTAGCTAACTACATAAAATGTTCAAATCTTAATCTAACTAAATTGGAAGGATCACAGCAAATTTAGTAGAGGTTTCTCTGTGCAGAAATAGACAAAATTTGTGAGCTGTTTGGCCACAGGCAAGAGCGCAGGTCCTATCCCTATGAGACGCTGAGAGGACATGAGGCTGAACAGGAAACGCTTTCTATGAAAAACGAGGTCATGTGATTTTCCCAGCCAATCCAACATAAACATCCCAGTCATGACGTCGCACACACATCTCACCCTGCTCTATTCTGTAATTGATTTGCTGGCCCCCCAAAATTACAGGAAGCGCCGAAAAGGCGCGATCTTAATAGATGATGCACAGATTTTAACCTTAATTATCGCATGATCTGGAAATTTCTATCACCATAAAAACCTTGCCGATTTCAACTTTGTCGATAAAAATCGCTCAACACTACTCATGACAGGTGGAGGTCCTCTTACAGAATTTGCATTGGAGCCAAGAAACCCATAAAAAAAAATATAGAAAGGGTTTGCCAATTTACAAAACTGTTTTGCCACTTTGCTAAGAGCCAGCCTCATAAAGCAGGGAGATGATCGCACTTCCCCTGTTCTCCCTCATTCTTTCCTTTAAACATGTTTATTGAGATGGAAGAGAGCCGCATGTAGTGTACATGAATAACAAGATGCATAAGAAAACAATGTATCTTAATAGATACAGACATAACCTAATATAAAGCAATCTTATGCAATTTTACGCAGTCTGTAGAGAGAACATAACCGCAGAGAACAGTAATGGACAACTACATCAAAGATCCAGATAAACATCATATATTCAAGAAAAGTATTTGAAGGAATTTTCATTAAATTAAATAAATGAAGGGACATAATGCTGTAAATTTATCCAACGTGACCATAGCAACTGTTTCTTTGTACAGATACTAGCTTGAGGATCGTTTGCTTATTTAAGCTCGCATGTACAGATACAATTAACCCGTCTAATGATAAATGTATTTGGAACGGCAGAAAAGCAAGAATGAAAAAGGACAGCCATAAGAAAGGTGGAATGGCAATGCCTAACCTTATGGCTTGCTCTCGCAGAATGCAATAATGTAAGCTCTATTTCTCTGGCAGGCCTCTGATGCTGCATTATCACTTACGCTAGAAGTTTTCTCTTTTACCCCTTGCTTGGTCACTTTTCATCTTCATTCTTCTTTACTAGGCGCCCCATCCCTCCATGTAAATTAAGATCTCTAGCTGATCTCTTTAAACTTTGGTCCATGGTGGTCATATCGAACTCATGACTATTTATTCCAGAAAGTGACCTACTAATAGAATCTCTAACAAGCTGGATTTTACAACTTTTCTTTACATCTTGGAAAATTCACAAACTGACCCCCGTTGACCAATTATAATGGGGAGGGGGGGAATTTGATGTCCTGATCTTTCCTCTACATTTTCTCTACCAAAATCAACATTCTTTTAACTCCGACATTTATTACAATCAATTACCTGGCAATACACTCCTAAAGTTGTTACTGACTTTCACAATTTCATTTTTGGCAAACAATGTTATTCAAAAGGCTTATCCTTGGCATACCAAATGTTAACCAGTAACACTACGCAATTCGAAATTTCCCCCCATGATCAAATGGGAAAAAGAAAAAGATAGGAAATTTCCCCTTAACTTGGAGCTCAGCTTCCCCATTTTTTTCTATGGCAGTTCCGAATACAGCCAAGCAAGTAGGCAAAGGTAAACATATAGGCAAAGGTAAATAACGATTATTACCAAAGCATTGCTGTTTCAATTTTGCTTAATTTCAGAGAGAGCACATTTCTTAGCCTCTGCTTGTTTACACAAGCTTTTCAAGCTAGTGACATCACTCCCTGCTGTATCTTATCATCAGGACGGAGCTTTCAGTCTCTGCCTTTATTTTTCTACTGAAAAAAACTTTGACCTTTTAGGACTGTCAGGTCTGCAGATCACATTTCTGTGCATTTACATACTTCTTGGCAGCATGTAAGTTTTTCTCTCTCACAAATACAGCTCTGCTAGCTCACATTTATAGCCAGTCATCCAGTGCCGTTGTTTTTCACAACTCCTCCATCAGTAATGTCTTTGTAAAGTGATGTTCACACGGTATATTTGCAAGGTGTACTTTGGATCATAACTGCGCCTGAAATACACCCAGCATATCTGGTGAAATCATAGCCATCATTGAGGGGTCATATATCCCTTTTTATTTTGTTTTTTTATTTATTTTTTGTTCTTTTCTTTGCTACCTTACTATAATGCATCATTTATGGCCACTGAGGATATTGAGAAATTGGAACATGTTTGGGCTTCAGTTATTTGTTTATTTAGGGCATTTTTTATGTTAGGCCACATCCCCATGGCACAGGACAAATACTGATCGGTTTATCTGACTGGTATTTGTACTGTTTTCGGGCCGTGCACATGGCTGCAGGGGAACGGCTTTTCTCCGCGATTAGCAGAGAAAAGTACTCCCCCTTCCCATAGACGTTCATATTCCTCTCGAAAACCGGGCGGAAGAATGAACATGTTGAATGTTTCTTGGACCGCTGGCGATCTGAAAAACCGCCGGGTGGAAAACCGTGCAGTGGGGACCACTACACGGGTTTTCTGTAGAGGCCCATGTTAAAGTTTGTTCAAAACCGAAAACCGTTTGAAAAACCGACTGCAAACCCGTGCCATGGGGACAAGGCCTTAGGGTTTTGAGGGTCTGCAAGTGGGGCCGCTCCTTTCAGGGCGGTAGCCCTGCAGAGGGTTTTTGATAGGTTTACCACTGAGGAACAGTAGATTTATATATTCTGCTGTTACAATGTATCCTCTGCAGTTATTTTTACTTATACCCCAGGATATCTGCTGGATTATTTCCAAGACCAGGATCTGGCTCTGTTACTCTACATCTACCTTGAAAAGGTTCGTTGGTGGGTGAGTTGTATGACCCATATCTGGAATATTTGAGGCTTTCATTTTTTTAACTAATATAATAAAGGTTATGTTTTAGTGATATAGTTTTTTCTTCTGTGAACATTTTAAATCATAAATTCATTGTGACTAAATATCTTCTGTGAATAAGTTTCAGTAAAAGCGAAATCTTTATTCCATGTTGCAATAAAAAAAATTGCATGCTGAGAGCAATGGGCAAAAGAAGCGCTTACAGGCTTAACTAACTGTCCTTAGTCACAGCATTCATTTTTATTTGAAACTTACATAAATTAGAAAAAGATATTCCAGCAGCATGAATAAAACCAAAACATTTGTTAGTAGAAGAACATTAAAAAAAACAACCAGTGACGTGCAAAGTAGTGGTGTCGCTGGCACATTTCGAATGACAGATTCTCATTGGTCGCATAATGTATTTTTCTACTAATAAATGTTTTGGTTTTATTAGTGCAGCTGGAATATCTTTCTCTATTTTGTGCAGGTTTCTGCCCGTTGCCAGGAGAGCTTCATTTCCGTGCCGCTACTAGTGCATCTCAAAAAATGTGAATATCATTAAAAATTAAAGGGGTTCTTCAGGAATATCTTATTATTTGTTATAGGGCTCACAAATGCATTATATTAAACCTTGTAATTCATACTGTAATGAGTCTATACAATATATGGCAGGGGTCTTCAAACTGCAGCCCCCCAGCTGTTGGGAAACTACAACTCCCATCATGCATTTATATAACCTATAACAGTGGGCATGATGGGAGTTGTAGTTTCCCAACAACTGGAGGGCCACAGTTTGAAGACTCCTGATATGTGGGTTTCTCTATTTGACTTAAATTCTTGATATCAATTATCTTTTTAGTGATATTCTAATTATTTGAGATGTACTAGTATTCATGTCTATGAGAAGTGGTGAGCTGGCCTATCTATATTTTTGAAAATTACCTTGCTCGATACCACATTTCTATACGAGCAATGGTAAGCCTACATAGAGATCATCAATGTCAGTGCCATGGAGTTTGTGGTAGATTGAGTCTTTTGTGTCAGAAATAGGAATGTGGTTCACACTTCAGAAGAATCTACTGCATCTAGTCCTGGGCCCAACAGTTCTTTGAAACACTGGGTCATGTACTATCCCCTAACATGATGGAGTTTTTCTTGGCCTGTTTAGGAGATCGTTTGCACAGATATCAGCTATTCTTACTATTCCTAGCCTTCAAGCAATTATAATGATAATTAATTAAGATTCTTTTATGAAAAATAATTGTTTGTGTAGTTGAAGTAAACATTTGTTGTGTGACTTTCCTATTAAGGAACATTGCGGCTGCAAATTTTGCAAAAGGTGTACAATAATTGGAAATATGCATCTTATTCTCATGGCGAATAATAATCTTATTATGAACAATGATGGAGAAGACTATTCTTTGTCTCCCCGGGTCTCTGTCTGTAAGTGCCAGCGAAAGATCTATCAGCAAAATCCATAAGTATAAAGTCTCATTCACAGCACATTTTGTCATCTGCTGAGCATATACATTCGAATAGATTAAAAATTTACTTGAGGACTAGCACGACAAATCCATAGATTATAATGGGGAATACCTTGCACAAAAGTTTTTTGTCAAGGATGAAAAAGTGTCGAATTCTGAGCTTTTTTGTCCTTTTTTAAAAATACTTTTTCTTAACATAAGAGTTAATGGGAAACTTATGCAAACTTAAAGCTATGTGAAATGGATATTCTTAAAAAAAACAGAGCCACATCTACGAAAACTGTCTAGGTCTAAAACTCACTTTGTTGCCCATAACAACCAATCAGAGCGCATAGCAACCAGTCAGAGCGCCCCTCTCATTTTTCCAGAGCACTATATGAAATGAAAGGGGCGCTCTGATTGGCTGTTATAGGCAACAAAGACAGTCTCAGACCTAGACAGTTTTCATACATATGGCCCTTAATTAAGGCCCCATTCACATCACATTTTGGATCTCCATTCAATGTATATTAGGAGCCATTCCCACAGCGTTACTTGCCCACGTCCGAAGTATCTATCAGAGTTGCCATGAAAGGTATTCTGACATATACCATGACATAGCCACCGCGACCCCATTGAGGTTAGTAGAGCAAGCATAGTCCTAAGTGAACTACATTTGCTCTATTTTCTGCCGGCATGCATTTTTCCTGCAGGGAAAAAAAGAATAGTAGACTACGCTATAGATTCCCACCGAGGAAGTGTATACCACCGGGAAATAGAAAAAAATGTACATTTGCTCTATTGACCTCTATAGGGCTGTGCTGCTTATGTCGCAGCATGCATCAGGGTACCTTTCTTCATTGTACCCTGACAGATACCGCAAATATGAGATAATAATGGCATGTGAATGGCCCTTTAAACAGATATATTTTTAAGACCAAAAAACTTTTGCTTCCATCTCCGTTTTTGTAGCATATATGTTAAACGTAAATGCATACATAATAATAACTATCTTTATATAGCGCCAACAAATTCCACAGCACTTTACAATTTAGAGAGTAAAGACAAAAAGACAGACATTACACAATAAAAGCTACTTACAGATGAGACACAATAAAAGCTAATTACAGATGAGACACGTGTATGATTGGGTTTTTCAAACTTTTCTGGCTTAAAATGCGCCTAAGTGAGCGGCTACAATGTCTAATGCACCTAATGAATGTGTTAGGCACATTGTTCATAAGACTCGACACTTTCTAATGCGCCTAACATAAGGGGGCGTCTCACACCACACTCGTAATATAAGACACATCTATGAAGATGGTTTGGCAAAACTAGGTGCATTACTGCTCGAACAGGCAGAGGTATTTCAATGTGGTTTGAGCCCGAGGAGTCGCAGTGAAGCTAGATTTGCTGTTAGGGCAAAAAATGTCCAATATTTCTCAACTTACACCAGAGCAATAATAAAAAGTGATTTCTGATAATTATCAAACTATATAAAATAAAATTATTTAAATTTAATAAAAAAGTTATCATATAAAATTAATATAAAAATATATAAAATCCCCAAAACATAAAAATATCTCCTATAAAATGTATTTAAAATGAATAGACGCTAAAACTAATTTTACATTAAATAACCCACTGATCATGTTGTTCAGAGTTTTAAATTTTTAATTTTTACTACATTAAATTTGAAATTTACTTTTGCTGCTCTCACCCTTTATTCTACATACAGCAAGAACCTGTGGTTCACCAAGCAAGGTCAGTACTATAGTTTCTATTCACTGACATGCTGTTCTAATGACTTTTCTTTAATTTCCAGCCTGTCTATAGCCTTTATACATGTTAGGGGCATTACTAATGCACCAAAGTTCCGTCATGCACCAAACACACAGGCGAGGGGCGATGAACTTTTCACACCATTTATAATCGCACAAACACCACTTTCATACATTCAGGCGCATTATGCACTGAAAAACAGATGAGAAAATGAACTTTGATGCATTCGATTCATACATGTCTCCCAAGGTGTGAGGGCCCTGCTCGTGAGAGCTTACAATCTATGAGGGTGTATGGGTGAGACGAAGGGTAAGAAGGGCTAAGTTTACAATGGTCCGGCCATGTTTCATAAATAGGGGTGGTTTAAATAAAAATTACGTTTTTCTAACCTTTTGGTAAGAAAAATGTTGTTAAGAGGAACGATTTGTACTTTTTTGGTTTTAAAAAACATATTTGGTTAATGTATACATTAAATGGAGATGTGACTGGGTCCTCAGCAGTAGGTGGATGTGCAATGTATACTCGGTATGGAGCATGTCATAGACAGTATCCTATTATGTGAACCCCTCTTTGGCTAGGTACAGTACTTAGCAAATTCTTGTAAACAGAGACTGTGCAGGAATGCAGAGAGGGGATCCTCTGTGCCCTTTAACCCACTAAGTGCACAGTGCTGTGCTGTGTGCCTGACATCAGAGGGGGAGTGACAGCAGCACAGGGCTCTGCTGAGCTCACACATCTATCTGCACTGCAGCACTGTGTATGCTTCTGATTCAGCTCTGCTGTTTCTCTCCATCCTTTATATTTAATTCTGCAACATGGCCAGATTGCTGAGAAGCTTCAGCATCCTTTTATTGAGGCACAGGAGTCTTCCACCTGTCACCTATACAGGGAGCAGGGCAAGGATGGTGCACTCAGAGGCTGGTAAGATGCAGGGGCTCTCTTCTTGCTTGCTAGACTCTTAGCATGTAATGTGTTACTGGTGTTTTTTTTTACATGTAGGCTATATGTGTGTATAATTTGCACTGAGCAGCTCTGCAATACAATGTAGCTCATCTTCCTCAGATGCATGTACTATACATATATACATATAACTAAATGTAATTTGTATCTCCGTATTGTTTGTTGTGTTTCCTGATGTTTTCATAATATTGCGCACATTGTAACACAGAATGTTGTTGTTATGAAAACATCCTTCCTAGACAGTCATGTCTCAGGCAAAGCTGCGCTGTGTATACATTGGCTGGAAATTTCCACTGGCTTTGCACCATCTGTGGTCATTTCCAGGGAATTACATCCAGAAGGTTAATTAACCCAAAAGCCCTGTGGTTTTATTTAAGAAACATCATGGTTGAAGAGATATCTCCTGTACTGATAATAGGGGGTCAATACAATAAAGTATAATTGCTGATATGACCACATATTTATGTCTATTGATTCATTCTTGGGAGGGGTTTACATTTATTATCTATTAATCAATGATATGACCCTGATACATATAAAATGTAGCATTTCTGCATTGTATATGGGGCTATAGGAGGACATGTATGAAAGTTGGCGCAGACACGCCAGTTCTAAATCTATATAGAGGAGTGTAAAATGTGACAGTATGCATGAACCTGTCGTATGTGGGCTTATAAATCTGGCCTTGCTTAGCATATCTTTGGCACGTATCCTTGGCGTATAGGATATATTTGGCACATTCAAAGTGTCGCTTCTGGTGCAAGTTTTGGCGTACGACTGTTCATACATCTATAGAACAGGGCTACAACAGTTTTTATGGTGCAAGATATGAATGAAAAAAATGCTCAGCCCCGTTCATACATGTCACCTATAGTCTGTATATCCCTCTATACTTTCTAAGTAGAGGTATTGTGCGTGTATACAGTCAGCTCAGGACAACCTGACTAACCAAGCCCAAAGCTTTTAGGGAGGAGCACAGCCCTTCATCTACCAACTATGTGACATACCTCAAAGTTTCCTTAGACTAATACAGTACATTCCTAACTTTTTCCCAGGGACCCAGACAACTCTCTGTCCAATTCTGATTAGGTTATATGAAGAAGAAAGATGCTGTATATAGATTTAAATGTATGTACATATAGCAGCTTATTGATTCCATTATATAGACAAATACTGCAGCTCAGTCATGACCACTGTTGTTAGTGACATAAAGTTACCTCAGTCTTTGCATCTTTGAAAGTTGTGTATGTTCTTAACCATTTCCTGTCTACCTCCCTTCCTGACCAGGCTCATTTTAATTTTCTTAGTGCATGCAGATTTTAACACTAGGCAACATGTTGTATATTCCACTGGATTTTTAACACTGCGGTTAAAAACTTGTGCTGTACAGACCACAGAAGGGGCTTTTCTTTGCTGTCTATGCAGCACAGCGTACCAGCGGATTCAAAATACTAAAAACCACTAAAAACCCGACTGTATTTTTATGATGTGTAGACATAGTCTAAGGCTTTATTTTTATGGACTTTTTACACTTTTTTTTTTTTTTTTAAATGTCGGAAAAATAACTTTTTTCAAATTTTTTTTATGTATTTTTAACAGCAAAAGCACTAAAATAAATATTGTAATGGTGTCACATTTTTAAAAATTATTTTTTGTGTTTATTTTATTTTATACATTGTGCCCCCCATAAGGCCAGAAAAAGACCTCTTGGGGACATTTCTTTCTCATTTGTTTTCCTCCTGTAACTTAGGCAGTTGTATTAGTCCACTTAGGGAGCATTCCCAAGGCAAAGACCAAATACTGTTCGGATTTTCCAGCCAGTTTTTTGTCTGGCAGAAAATCCGTGCAGTGGGGACTGCTGCACGGATTTTCTATTGAAGTCTATGGGGGAGCGTTGCTCGTCACTTTTCAGACGGTTTGTAAAAACTGTCTGAAAAACTGACAAATAACCTGTGCCGTGGGGACAAGCCCTTACAGGAGAAAACAGCCCCTAATATTGACTGCAGGGCTAATCTGGGTCAATAAGACACAATATCTCCTGCAGTTACCAAGCTCTGAGAAGCAGAAAGCTGGGAAGTTTCCTGTCAGTCTGTATATACAGCGCTTATTGAGCACTGTATATACAATGATAAGGAAGGCAAGGACAGTAATAAACCATCCTTGACTTCACCCTAGAGAGCTTTGCTGCCACTGACAGCTGACTCTCCACTCAACTCTGCCAGAGTGAGATGTCCACCAACTGGACATTATAGTCAATTGTTAAATTTATCATGATGTAGTTAATCTATAGGTCATTTTGTATTGATCAGTTTCTTAATATCTCAATGATATTAGTGAAATATGCAGCACACAGCACAAACTCTTCAGTCTTCATATTGGTTGAAGTTCTGCTTTTCCTATACTAAAATTCAAATCCTGTGCTTAGAAATGGAGATAAATACCACAATTCTCACTGCCTGAAGCCTCCATTAGAGGAGCCTAAAAGCTTTCTATATACTACTTATAGATTAAAGAGGTTGTCCAGCCACATAAAATCAAAAAGTAAAAAAAATCAAATTGCTAAAATAGTATGCATCATCTATAATGCAGGCAAAACAGTTTTATGTATCTTTGCTAAGAATTTGGAGCTCTGACCATCATAAAAAATCATAAAGATATACTAAATTAATCAGTACAGAACATTAGACCTAACAAGTACATGGTGTAAAAAAGGTGGGCAAAATAGGACTGGTTAAATGTGACTGGAATCGCTCCTGGCTCTCGTGTTACCTCATAATGATAATAAATGAGTCGTCTTGTTTGGACAATCTTTTTATGGTTGTCTTTATGTTTATTGACATTTCTGCAGCTCAGGGCAATACTGAGGAACAATTCCAGGGAGATATGGAGACTAATTTGTAAGCAATGCTCCATGGGGAAAAAGTATGCACATTAGTTTTCCTCCTTCTGGAATAAAGCTATTTCAAACTTAAAGGGGTTATCTCACTACATCGATTCATCTTACCTCTGTGCTGTTTTTTTTTTGTTTCATTTTGAATTCAGGGGCGTGTTTACTGGCTTCTACTAGGCTGCAGTAGAAGCCAGGTCTGTAGCTATAGCAACCAGTGATGACAGCCTATAAGGAGAGAGTAAACAGGTCTGTAGCTATAGTGACCTGAGTAGCTGATGCAGCCCATACAAGAGGGGATATCTAGGAATAGTTAGGACAATGTTAATGGACATATATTGCAAAGTGACTTGTTTTTGTAAGATCTTTAACATAAAAAGCAATCCTTGAATTGAGACAACCCCTTTAATGTGACATCTCCTAACAAATCTGATTTAGTAAACCCTTGTGTTCCCTGTGAAATAACAATTCTGGAGCCTCTTCTCTTATATCTCTGTGTTGTGCTGTTCCTCTGTTATGCCTCCTAGAAATTCATTGCTGAGTCAGTCACACTGGTGTTACCATTCCACTTCTCAGAGGGGTGCGTCCAGCACTGATTGGACCTTGTCAGACTGTATAGGGACACTCTGAGGCCATGTTCACACGGCTTATTTGGGCACATATTTCAGCGGCGTACTGCGCGAATTACGGGCTGAAATACGGCCCAGTCATTACAGTAATCCACAGTTCTCATAGAGAACTATGGATTACGTCTCCTCTCCCCGCTCGGAGAATCCGGCGAGCGGGGAGAAAGTGACATGTGAATTACCAGCGGCTGATACGCGTCGCTAGTAATGATAGTCTATGGGCCGGCGAGGTGCCGGCCCCCCGCTCACTTCCCCGCTCCCGCCCCGCCCCCATCCACACGGCGTAATTGCGGGGCGTAATTACACCCCACAATTAAGCCGTGTGAACCTAGCCTAAGGCTATGTCTACATGGCAATGGTAAAATGCCGTCGGATTTTGTTATAGAATCAGACATTATCTTGCATTGCTTTACCGTAGTTTTTGGTGCGGATTTTTCCCAGCCCTAGTACATTGGACTGTGCTAGAATCCTGGTAATATGGCGGATTATAGAACATGTTCTAATTTTATTTTTGGAGGTTGACGGTTTTGAAATTCGACAATACAAAATCCGAGCTGTGTGGACTACAGCTCGGATTTTCTATTGAGGTCTATGGGCCACGGGTTACAGTCAGATTTTTGCAGATTCTATACTGAATCTACTTAAGAATCCGACCACAAACCAGTTCTGTGTAGACAAGGCCTAACAGCAACAACAAGCTGTCACATTCAGTAATACGTTTCTAGGAGGAATAAAAGAGGCACATCACAGAGTTATAAGAGAAGAGGCTCCAGAATTGTGATTTCACAGGGAGCACAAGGGTTTACTAAATCAGATTTGTCAGGAGATGTCACAGGGTCACATTAAAGGGGTTCTCTCACTACCAGGATTGCTTTTTATGTTAAAGAACTTGCAAAAACAAGTCACTTTACTAAAACAGACAAGTCAGGAGATGTCACAAGGCCTCTTTAAAACAACCATTTACAGATAGGAGACTTGGCTTTTTTATGGTATAAGATTTCTTTTTGCTGGGAAAGCGCTAATTTGTATACTTGAATGAAGTGGTGCATGAAATAAAGTCTCCATAAATCACTGAGTCCTTTCAATGACAACTAGTACCTCCTGAACTGCAACTAAGGCTCCTCTCTAGTCAACGAGTCCCCGACCCTGTACTGATGAGAGGCAAAACACTAGAACATTCACCTGCAGGTGGGTGACTCTTCTTTTTGGAGGAAGCTCTGGTTTGGCTGATATATGGTAGTTTTCTTCTGGAGGAAACTAATGTGCAAATGTTAAAGCAAAACACATCCTAGTACCGTGTATGAAAGACTAAGAATGCCCTTGTTTGATCTATAGGATTCCTTAAGTTAGTTAAAGGGGTTGTTTCATTAGAGACAACCCCTTTCAGAATGCAGCTCCCAGGTCAATCAGTTGATTTCCCCCTCCTCTCTTTCCAACTATCGCCCCATCTCACTGCTTCCATTCCCCTCTAAGCTCCTTGAGCAGCATGTCCATCTTCAACTGTCCTCCCATCTCTCCACAACTCTCTCCTTGACCCACTGCAATCTGGTTTCCGACCTCACCACTCTACCGAAACCACCCTAACCAAGTCACCAATGACCTAGCAACTGCCAAAGCCTCACGCCACTACTCTGTGCTTCTCCTCCTAGACCTGTCCTCCGCCTTTGACACTGTCGACCATTCACTTCTACACATCCTCTCCTCCCTTGGCATCAGGGACTTGGCCCTCTCCTGGATCTCCTCATACCTCACCGATAGAACATTCAGCGTCTCAACTCTCGCACCACCTCCTCCTCTCGCCCGCTGTCTGTTGGTGTCCCCTCAGGGGTCAGTCCTGGGCCCACTACTCTTCTCTAACTACACCCTCGGCCTGGGTCAAATGGCTTTCAATACCACCTGTATGCTGATGACACCCAACTCTACATCTCTGGCCCAGATGTCACCTTTCTACTCTGCCGGATCCCTGATTGTCTTTCATCCATATCCTCCTCATTCTCCTCCCGCCGCCTAAAACTAAATGTGGAGAAAACTGAATTTATCATCGTCCCACTATATCCCTCCACCCGATCTCTCTATCACTGTCAACAGCTACACTCTCTCACCAGCTCCACAAGTCCGCTGCCTTGGGATAACCTTTGACTCCAATCTGTCCTTCAAACCACATATCCAAACCCTTACCTCTGCCTGCAGCCTCCACTTGAAAAATATCTCCCGAATCCGCTCATTCCTTAACTTTGAAAGCACAAAAATGCTGGTCCATGCCCTTGTCATCTCCTGCCTAGATTACTGCAACATTCTTCTCTGCAGCCTCCCATCTAGCACTCTCGCTCCCCTCCAAACCATCCTTCATTCTGCTGCCCATCTTATCCACCTCTCTCCTCGCTACTCCTCTGCCTCTCCCCTCTGCCAATCCCTTCACTGGCTTCCCATTGCCCAGCAAATCCAGTTCAAGCTAGCAACCTTGACCTGCAAGGCTCTCTATAACCTCTCCCCTCCATACATCTCTGCCTTAATCTCTAGATACCTCCCCTCATGCAACCTCCGCTCCTCACAGGACCTTCTTCTCTTCTCTCCCCATGTCAACTCCTCACACAACAGTCTCCATGACTTCTCCTGTGCTTCCCCCATTCTCTGGAACTCACTGCCCCAACACCTCAGACTCCCCTCCCACTCTCACTTGCCTCAAACGTAACCTGAAAACCCATCTCTTCAGGACTGACTATGACCAACATTAACAGTGCTGCACTACTCCACCCCCCATACATGTCTGCCCTCACCTTCTGTCTCTTTCCTCCTTCCCTGTAGATTGTAAGCCCTCACGGGCAGGGCCCTCTCTCCCTCTGTACCAGTTGTTAGTCACTTATTGTCACTTTGTAATTGTTTGACCAATGTTATTTATATACCCGCCTGAAATGTACAGCGCTCTGGAACTAAGGGCGCTCTAAAATAAATAATAATAATAATTTCCCTGTCACATATCAGGTACTGTTTCACAAAACCATGCTGAGGAGCAAAGTGTAAAAAGTCTCCTAGTCTTCACCTTTCAACCCTTTCAACCCTCTGGTCTTCACTGCAGGGAACTTGCAGGTCACTTCCACCAACGTAGTCATCCGCAATGATAGCTGAAGTACAGGTGCGGTACCTGGGGGATAGAAAGATGAGTCACAAACCGAGGGTCAAGGCAGGCAGAGTTCTTGTCTCGTCAAGTCACAGGGGGAAGGTCAGGACAGACAGCAGACAAGTGGGATGGTCAGTAACCAGCCAGAGGTGTCAAAACTGGAGAACACTCAACAGTGAGCCAGGGGGAGGTGCCCCTTTAATTAACCTCAGACAGCAGGCCAGAGGCTTGGATAGTGAGGCTTTAGAGGAGAGCTGGCATCTAGACCAAGAGCAATTGCTGCTGGAGCGGGAAAGACGGACACGCACACTGCTGCGGAGAGTTACACCAGCCCACCCATGACCGACAGAACAGACCGTGCTAAGCCTCGTGACATTTTTCAGGTCCCATTCCAGATTCCCTCATCAAACAGCCAATTTTGCTGAGGGAAGTTGCTGCCACTGCAGGGGATATGTAGCACATGGTGGCCATTCAGATAAGTGTCAATTTAATACACTGACTTGGCCAGAATGAAGACAACTTGTGCAGGTCTCCTTTCTGGCTCATAGAAGAGATAGCAAGCAGGGGACCTGTCTCCGATGTCCATTCACCTACACAAAATTAATAATCAAACTATCTAATGAATAAAACTTTAGCAATGCTTTTTTTTTTTTTTTTAAACAGTCACCTGAGAATGTTTCCCAACGACAAAGGGTGTGGTCCATAGGTGACAACACATCCAAATGGTGGCTGGGGCACAGTATTGGATTATTCTTGGTGAACTGTATATGAACAGCACAGTGTAGTCACAAGTTCCCACATGAGGTCCATAGTACATTTAAAGCAATGTAGTGTCAGGTGGTTAATTACTGACTGGCATGTTAGTATATGTTTGTACTGTGGAGGAAGGAAACCCAAACCCTCATCATCCATATAGATATGACTGTGCTGAAAATTAAAATATCTAAGAATAGGAAGGCCATAGTGGGAGTTGTTGCTCTGTCTGGTGCAGGAAGTAAGGTGACTTTTGAAGGTAGCGGTGATTGTTGCCACCTTTATCATGAATACGATAATACATGCTACAAGAGCAGGAAAGGATTTATAGGGGTGTCGGAAATATATGTTTCCCTGTAGCCATTTTGAAGAATAAGAAAGCTGTAAAAAAAATAGTCCTCCCCCGCTAAACCCATCCATTTCGCAATGTAGACCTCGTATTACACAGCCCTATTATTCTGCAAATCTTTTGGTCTATTAGGGTGTGTTCACATGACGGGTTCTAAAATTCCGACTGTACTCTTAAATCTGGATTTCTTGTGGATTCCAAAACAGACATGGATTGGACACTAATTTTTAAGGCAAATATTAAATGTGAAATTGTATATGGATTTTGGTCATAAATTGGCTGTTTGCACTTGGATCCACACCAAATCAGCACCCAGTTCACATCCACTCAGCATCCAAATAGTTTGTCATGGATTTGATGCTGATTTTCAGCTTTCCATTGACTTCAGTGGGAAGATTCAGCAGAAATTTCATTCCGGATCCGCCTCAAGAAGTGATGACTTTTTTTTTTTTCCTGTGGCAGATTTTAAAATCCACATCTGAAAATTCTGCGTTGTCTGCTCTGACATCAGGATTTCCCTTTGAAATCATTGAAAGGCAAATTGCAATCAGATTTGGACGTGGAATCCAATGCAGATTCGGCACTGAATCCATGTCAAATTCTGCATCCAAATCAGTCTTGTGAACCTACTCTTAGTCTGCCTAGTCAGTTTACATATTAAGAGAACATGCTTTCTAATGTTTTCTTTTTTGAGTACTCCTGAAAAGTGAACTAACAATACAGGTGCTTTGGGTATGGAAGTAAGCAGTATTTTGTTATACTTACCCACTTTATGTAAAACCAAATAGGCTGCAGCGGTCACTTGACACTGCCCAATGTCACCGTTCAGGAGTGATGTAATGTCGGGCACTGCAGTTAATCAGCGACTTCACTGGTGACGTTATGTACGTCCAGAGCTGATAAACAGAATACCTGGAGAGAGGACTGTCAGGTGCATCACTGGGAAGAACATTTTTTTTTTTTTTTGGTTGGGGGGTCTCAGCAGCATACTTTCACTAAAAAAGGGGAGATGGGTATTTCCACCATAGACTTTGAAGGAATTGCTAGGATATGTCATCACAGTCTGATAGGTGCAGGTCCCACCCCTGGTATCTGCACAAATTAGACTTTAATGGTAGATCCTAGTGATATGCCATCAAACTCAATGTTGGAAACACATCTTTAACTAACTGCATAAACCGCTTTTCACTTAATACCTAGCTGGAGTACTAGTCACAGCCACATGTATGGAGAAGTCACTGTGTGGGGGGAACACTGAAGGATGCCGCAGGTATTAGCTCTTTTTGTAATGCCCTTTGGCTCCAATAGAGAGGGCCACATGCAAGTGCAACCACCTTTCTATTGAACTCAATGGAGTATGTGGCCACTGGGAATCAGCAAACAGAGGTCACCAGGCGCCCTTTCTCCCAGAGTTGGGACCTGCACCTGTCAGGATTTACTGGCAGATCCTGTGGAGATGCCATAAATGCATAAAATAGTAGGATTCTCTTAAACCTTGCTGGGTAGGTCGCCAAGGTTTAAGAAGCTTTACTTTTGGTAGTCATTATGGTGGCATCTGTGAGCACTCTCCACAAGACTGGCATGTACCTCCAGTGGAATGACCTTATATGACTGTAATAGAAGACCTTTGTCCCATGTTAATGAATATTACAATAATTGCTTGCTCATGTTATTGATGTCCTGAGAATAGCTCTTCTGTGCTATTTATACCTGGTTGTCAGGCCCCTATTTCATAATGTGTTACGACAGTATGTGTGGTTTATACATAACCATGAGCTGTAGACTGTGCCTGACCTGATAATGTTATCTGTGTCCTTGCTGCAATTATACGGACACGCAGCTAAAGGGCCTCCAACAAAACATGACCTGAGCTGACTTCTAGCGTTTCTATCACTCCTGTCCTGTACATTGGCATTGATCACTGTAAAGCTGCAGCTTCACAAGCTCCAATCACTCTACATGTAAGGTTGGATTCACACTGCATATGCAGATGTCTCCATGGGCCCCCGTCACCTAATTGAGGCCCAAAGACTGTCTCCATCAAGCTGGTATGCATCAGTAAACCTTACATATACATTAGTCTGCTGTGCTATTCTATATAGTGGCATCCTAAATATATATACTGCTTGGTATACAAAATGGGAACCTATAGAACGCTTATGCTACTCTGTCTATACAGTGCTATTCATTGGAGGCCTCCTCCCAACATATCTCTGACATACACTGAAAACATAATATGAATAGACCTTCTGTAAACATTATATTGTGCTTGGAGGTACAAGTGCTGGGACATAGTCGGGTCACATTATTTTGACCACCAGTTTATATCCAGAGAATCCACTGGGTGCAGCACGGACAGCAGCTAGATGGACAGGGAATGACTCAATAAGGTCCTGGTAGGTTGTCACAGGTATCTGGAGTCATGCTGACTACATCCCACAGTGGATGGGGGGTGCATAGGCGAGGATCCATAGAGCCAACACCATAATTGAGGTGATCCGGTGGATGCTCAATTGGGTTCAAGCCTGTGGAATTTGGGGGCCAGGATAGTACTTGGAAGTCTTGGTCATCCTTTTGAAACCAATGTGGAACATTTCTAGTCATTTGACATGTTGTATTGTCTTGCTGGAAGATCCCATCTTCCCCAAGGTAGTATGAGCATTCGCAGACTGTGCAGTTTCAAAAATACTGACACTCTTGCCAATAATCCTTTTTTAAATTGTCCCTTTTGCCCATGACAACAAAGAGGAATATGTGTACAGACAGCCTATCTCACATCTCTTATAGCCACCAAACCAGCTCACCACACATTACTTCCTTCATGAGCTACATGCTGCTGACGCTGTAAATAGGAAGTGGTCATAATAATGTGACTTGAATGTATATTATGGGCTCAAACCAATGATATAATCCTTTCATGTGGAAGCACTGTCAGTTCTTTAGTTGTAGTTTCAGTGTTTTTTTTTTTTTTTTGTTCCATAGACAGCGCCACTTTAGTCCGTGGGTGTTGTCAGGCATTGCGGCACAGTTCTGCTCCAGTGATTGGGGCTTAGCTGCAATGC
This sequence comes from Phyllomedusa bahiana, assembly GCA_025379985.1. Lineage (NCBI taxonomy): Eukaryota > Metazoa > Chordata > Amphibia > Anura > Hylidae > Phyllomedusa > Phyllomedusa bahiana. Next base: position 18,087 of record JAODAL010020493.1, read on the forward strand.
GAGACATAGCTGTCTCTATGTAAAAAAAGTGCATGGATGGTGCTGTATAACTAGACAGGTGAGGAGTCTAGAAATGCTGGGCGATAACCCACATGTCACTAAAAGCTGAACAAAGTCTCTAACAATTCACAGAAGAGACTTTTGACATGCAATTTGTTATTGACATCCAGTAATGGACTTGGGATGTTCTATATTGATCGGTTAAACCATCATTTTCCAACCTGTGGCTTTCTAGCTGTAGCAGAACCACAACTCCCAGAATACCCTGACACCTTGTGGCCCTTAGGCACTGCCAGGAGTTATATGTAGTTTTGCAAAAAGCTGGAGACCCCCAGAACCAAGACCTCAGGAGTTACATCAATGAAATAGGGGGCTAGTCATAAATGAAAATGAAAAACATCTAATATCAACAGCGCCTCCATAAGGCTGCATTTACACGGCAAAGACCAAATACCAGTCGGGGAAATCCCGACCGGTATTTTGTCTTTTTTGGCACATAGGGGGACGGCTTTTCGTGGGATCCACGCTGTCCCCCCTTCACACCCAGATGTTCATGTTCCACCCGAAAACCGGGTGGAAGAATGAACACGTTCTAAGTTTTTTGGAATGTTGGAGGTGTAAAAAAAGCCCAGCGGAAAATCCGTGCAGTGGGGGCTGCTGCTCAGATTTTCTATTTAAAGGGAACCTGTCACATAGGTTATGCCCCCCTTGCTGAGGGCAGCACAAGCTAGTGTCAGACCTGCTGTTTCCAGCGCTGTGTCTCTTATTCTGTAAGATGCGGCAGTTTTAGAGCATTTACCCCTCAAATCTTATTCATGAGTAGGTGTTAGCCCCACCCACCAAAGGCTAGCCCCACCCACTGACAGTTATTCACATGTTTCTACCTATTCAAAGTAATAGGTTTGTCAGTTGAGGTGGGCGGGGCTAGCCTCCGATTGGACAGGTTTGAAAAAACTGACTCTTTGAAGGACTCTTCGAATGACTCTTCTGGCTGAAAACTGCAGATTTGAGCATTAAATACACGAAAACTCCAGCATCTTACAGAATAAGGGGGCACAGTGCTGGAAACAGCAGGTCTGACACTGGTGCTGTCCTCAGCAAGGGGGGCATAACCTATGTGACAGGTTCTCTTTATCTTAATGTAAAAGGTCGACAGTCGGTTTACAGATGGCATTAAAATCCGAAAACCGTCTGCAAAACCAACGGAAAACCTGTGCTATGGGGACAAGCCCTTACAATGACTGCCAGAAAGAGTTCCCAATACCAGTGAAAAGCAGGTTCTCAGCCAGAGTGCTCCCATAATAGTGACTGCCACAGTGTCCTCATAACAGTGATGTCCAGAATTCCGTAGATCGGTGACAGCTTTATTTTCAGCCAAAGCGCCCCCATAGCAGCGACAACCAGAATGCCCATATAAGTGACAGCGTAAGCTCTACAACCAGCTTGTGTGCCCCATTAGTGACTGCCTTTGTATCCTCATAAATGTGACAGCCAATACCTCATAAGAATGACAGCCACATTGTCAGCCAGATTCCCCCCATAACAGTTATAACCAGAATACCACCATAATTGACCGATGGAGTTCCTCATAAGGCAAGGTTCACACGGCTTATTTAAGCCGTAATTGCGGGACGGATTTCGCCCACAGTTACGGCTTGAATAAGGGGCAGGGGTGGGGCGGGGGCGCTGCTCGCCGGCCCCATAGACAATGCATTATTTACGGCGTGTACGCGCCGTAAATAATTGACATGTCTCTTTCTCCCTGCCCGGCGGATTCGCCGAGCGGGGAGGAGCGACGGAATCCACTGTTCTCTATGAGAACTGTGGATTATCGTAATGACTGGGACGGATTGGCGCCGTACTGCAGCGCAAATCCGGCGCGGAGTACGGCGCCAATCCGTGGCCAAATAAGCCGTGTGAACAAGGCCTAATAGTGAAAGTCACATCAGTCAAAGTGCCCCCATAGTAGTGAATTGTCAGCTATCAGTACAATGAAAACCAGAGTGCCACCGTAAGGGTATGTTCACACAGCGTTTTTTGGATCAGATTTTGGATCCGTGTTGTATCCGAAAATTGGATACCAAAACACTGCAGCGATCGGATCCAACACGTATCCCACATGCAGCTGCGTGTTTGTATGCGTGTTGGATGCAGCAGGATCGCGCTCTATAGATTATTATAGGGCTCCTGCTCCGTCTTTCGGACCAAGAATTGACATGACAATTTTTGGAATGGATCCAAAAGACGGATCCGAAAGACGCAATGAGACTCACATCGGAGATCACTGGTCTAAACACCGATGCTTGTTTCACAGTAAAAGCAATGTAAAATCACACTGCTCATTGTTAGATGCGTGTTTGGGTCCGTTTAGGGTCTGACAGACGGATCCAAACACGCAGCTAAAAGCGTATGTTCCCACAGACTCAACACGCCGTATGAACATATCCTAAGAATGGCAGCCAGAATGCCAGCATAATCATGACACCCACATTGGTCTCATAAGATGGACACCCTGGTTGCCCCTATAACAGTGCCAGCCATAGTGCCCCTGTAATACTGACAGCCCCTGTGTCTGATAACACAGCGGGATACAATATCCTGTAATTTAGTCACACGTGGTGCAAGGGATGTTAGTAGTTCATTTTCTGGCGTCAAAAGGACTGTTCTGCCACAGAGGACAGTCTTCTACACACTGTGAGTGATGTCGCTTCTGGATGGCAGAGCAGTCAATCAGGGGTGCCAATAGGGCAGTACAGGCAGTACTCCTGTCAGTGTCCCTAATCAAAAAGGGGCCCACTGATATGTTAAAAAATAGGAACTAGTAAAGGGTGGGGACCCCATTTGATTTGGCTGTATGGGGCCCTGAAACGGTGAATAGATGACTGATGGCAGCCCTGCAGTCGATACCCAACTGGTCTGCTAGTTGCTCAGTATTTGCTCATGGTCAAAGTATCACATGTTGGAGGTTCCTGTGTTGCACATGGTTACCCTTCCATATGATGGGCAATTGTTTCAATGATAGTTCAGTCACTGCCGGTGTATGGTAGAGATCCGTCTCTTGATCCTATTAGTTTGTTGATAATTTGACGCAGAGATTTTCTGATTAGATACAAATTATTTCTTGTCTTACCTTGTTTTTAAGGCTTAGGGTCACTCACAAGATATGATGAGTCTGTTGTGTCCACTGACTGGCAAGAGAAGCTCACCCCAGAGCAGTACTATGTGACCAGGGAAAAGGGCACAGAACTGGTGAGCACGTGGCATCTGAGTGTGCACGGGACCTACAGGGAAAATGGTAACATCACCACGGGGTCGTGATTCCTGCCCAGTAATTGCACTGGGATGGAAGATGTCAGAGACTGTAGTTAGATTGTGACATAATATTACATTGTAATGAGCTCATGTCTCTCTGCTTAGCCTTTCAGTGGCATCTACCTGAACCACACGGAAGAAGGAATGTATCACTGTGTGTGCTGCAACACGCCCTTGTTCAGGTAACATTGTCTCTGCCTGTCCATTGTAAGGATTGTATTACTTGCTTGAAGGTAACATCACTTTGCCACTGTAATGCAATCCACATAGACTGGTTTAAAGGAAAACTTGTTTTAACTTGTACATATGCAGACCCTGAGGTCCTTGGAAAGATGGGCGCTGTCCTGTTTTATCTTATTACTTTTGCTTCTTGACGGTGAGAACCTGCCCCTCTCCCCTGAAGAACTGCATTGATAGCAGCTAGTGTTGTGATTTGGATCTGTTGTTTCATAGATTGCAGGAAAATTGACCAATTGGCAGTTTGCCAGTTAGACAGGAAAAGGGAAGTATCATTATTAAGTATCATTATTGAAGAGTATCATTTATTGAATGATGCATCTCATTTTGCCTGTCTAAATGGCAGGCAGTCATTGATTGGCCAAATTTTCCACAATCTCCAGCAAAATTCAGATTGACCAAACCTCTCCTACCTGAGTACACAACACTATTCACAAGCAAAGGGGGTGTTGAACTGATTTGTGGGAAGTTATGAAGGGGAAATAAGCATCGAGCCCTTCTGTATTGCACAATTTAAGGATAATACAAATACCCCATGAAGTACCCACCATGGGTTAAGAACCCAGGATCTAGGGTAAGTTAAAGAAGACCACAGCCACTTCAAAAAGCAGCCAGCAACTTCCTCCTGTCTATTAGGTTAAAGGGGTTTTCTCAAAGCCTCCGTTCGTGAACCTTCTGTCAGCTCACAGCATTTTCAGTTTCAAAACAGGGGGCATGTTAACACAGCTTGGGGGCGTCTTCAGTCTGCAGGCTTCATCACACCCACAGACATAACGTGCTCGCTCCCCTGCTCATGCTAGCTCAGTAAAGTGTACAGTATGTTCCTGAGCTTACTGATAGAAAGAAAGCAACTGTTGGGGTCTCTTAGGCAAGGTCTACAGAACACAGAAATACTGTCAGATTTTCGGCAGTTTCAGTATTTTGAAACCGCCAAGAATCCGACGGTACCCTGTGCTGCATAGAAAGCAATGAAAAACCTGTGCTGTAGTCTATACAACATGGGTTTTTAACAGCTGTGTTAAAAATCCCGGAGAATATGCAACATGTTGCATATTCCGCCAGAGTCCCGCGGTTTGCTGTCGGATTCCCATACACTTAATTGTACAGGCCGACGGCAAAAACTAAAACCGACCGCGGTTTTAGTGCAAATTAGCTGCATAGGACAAAATGAAGTCGGCTTTCCAATGTATTTTGTCCTATGCTTTGTGCACTTAGCCTTACAACTGCAGGAAAGCAAATAAGAGATTATGAATAGAACTGTTTCTCCTGCACTCACAGGAGCCCACAGGAGAGTAGATCAGTCTCATAAGCTGATTAGCTGCCTGCTTGTCTTCAGCACACACTGACTGGCAGCAGAGCGTGTAGTCCTGTCCTGTAGCCTCAAAGTGTACAACCAGACAGGACAAATAGATGAGCTCCCAGCCAGTGTGTGCTGAAGATGATCAGGCAGCTAATCAGCTTGAGAGACTGCTCAGCCTTATATGTGTTTACATTACTTATCAGCAGATCTACTCTCCTGTGAGTGCAGGAGAAACAGTTCTGTTCAAGATCTCTTGTGTGCTTCCCTGCAGCTGTAAATGATTCCAACAGTTGCTTTCTTTCTATCAGTAAGCTCAGGGAGGAGGAAGGCACAGGAGAGCAGGGAGCCTGTGTGCGCTCCAGAGATCATGACGAGGGGCAAAGACATAGACGAGAGCCGGAAGCCAATGCCAATGAAGGGCGCTGAACCCAACCAGGGTAGTAAGAAAATGTAATATAAAGGCAGAAGGAAGGGAACTGCCGCTAATCTATAAAATTTGGAAAATGCAAACCTATTAGAAAGTTGTTTATTTTTATGGTCCCCTTTTTGAAATATTAGGAGCTACAAAGGCAGATATAACAAATGTACAACCGGTACAGCTGTTCAGGGGCAAGTAGGGGACTGCAGACAGCCTAAAGGGATGTTCCTATCTCAAACATTTATATTGTATTTATAGGATATGCCATAAATGGCTGATAGTTGTAGGTCCAACCTCTGGGAATAAGCCCCTGAAATTATCTGTGCAGAATGGAGAGGAGGTTGAGCTTTCCCATTAATCTCCATTCTGTTCTGTAGGAGTTCCATCTAGCTGTACTTGGAACTCCAATTGAAATTTCAATTTACTAGTGGATTGCTCAGAGGGGGTAATGTATCTCATTAGAGAAAAGCACCATGTCAGTATTTGGGACTTTATCTCTTTTTACACTCCACTGGATATTTTCATATTTCAAAGGCTTATGGGAAGAGAGCTGAACAGCAAGTAGTGGATTGCTAGTAAAAAATAAGGGTGCATGAAGAGCTATTGGACTATAGGGTATTCCCGCATGAAGAACCCCCTTCTGCCTGTGACCAGTCCTGAGTACATGCTCTATGCTGAGCTACTTGAAAACAAGGGGCCCATGTATATTTTTCTTGCATGGGGGTTGAACTGCTGCCATTGGGCTGGCAGCTACATTTAGAAGGATGTTGTCAAGTTAACATGATCCCTTTATGGTTGAGAATGGGGTCATTTCAGTTGCACTCTAGGACAGGCAAATGTCTAAGACGGTCTATGACGTTGTTGGAAATCAGTAAAGACTATTAACACACTGCCTACGTGCCCTGCTACACCTTTCATCTCCTATCAGATTATATTGATTTAGGATCTCACTGAATTAGGCACAGACTATACACAAACTAATCGCTCCTCTTCTTGTTTGCTTACACCTTTACCTCCTTGTTAAGATGAAACAGGACTGTCTTAAATTTCAGATAAGTATTAGACTATCACCTGGGAGCAGTAACTGTGACATATTGGTCATTAGCCAGCTTTCCAAGAGGCATAATGAAATTGAAGAAAAGATAAGACAGGCGACAGCAACCTGTACTGATTCCAAAAAACAATTTTACTAAATTATTATTTCTATAAAGAATTTATAGAATCAATCAAACATATGAAGAGAAATGCCTTGGAGGTTCGAAAAACCAGATAAGTGACCAACAGTCATCATAGAGGCGGACATTTATTCAGGCTTCCTTTCAATAATCCTATTAACGAACACTACAGTAAGGGGCTATTTACATTGGGGAACAGTTTAGCTTAAACTGCCTGCTATATTTACTAAAATTTATGCCAGAAAGTAGCATAAATTAAGCGACAAATCTACTCCAGGTCTGAAGTAACATACTTATTTTTAGTCGGGGGAAAAATACAAATTTTTGGAATCTTGTTCCTTTCGACTTTTTATTAAAAAATTGTATTTAATTGGGAAGTCCCAAAAAAATTTCCCCCCCCAAAACTTTTTAAATTTGGGGCCCCGAATGGGAAAAAAAAACTGTTATCCTTTTTTTCCCAAAATTTCGCACCTCTGCAATTCTTTGGGTGACATATTTGGGCGTTGGTGCTGACAGGAGGGCCCGTTCTAAACGTTTAAAAGGGATTTTAAAATGCATGAAACCCCGTTCTTCCGCAGGTCCACCTACAGGACATGTTTGGCCAAAACCAAAAAATCCCGGCTCAGGGGCATTTAAACCTTTACCCTGGTCTGGCTGTTCTTCCCGCAGGTCATACACAAAAGGGGAGTGTAAAAGCTAATACCACAAATCTGGCCCCCAGAAAAACCACCTTTACCCCGGTCCCGGCTGTTCTTCTGCAGGTCATACAAACAAAGGGGGGTGTAGGCCAATACAACAATCTGGGTCAGAAAACCACCTTTAACCCTGGTCTGGGTGTTCTTTCCCGGGGGTCATACATAGAGGCGCTTTTAAGCCAATAACCCAAAGTCTGGGCTCATGGGGACCACCTTTAAACCCCGGGCTTTCTTCCGCAGGTTTATACCCTACAGGGGAGTGTAGTGCCCCCAAAACCACAAGGTTTTTGGCTCAGGCACCCACCTTTAAACCCCGGTCTGGCTTTTTCTTCGGGAGGGCATACAAAAACAAAGGGGATGTATTTCCCAATATACAAAGTCTGGCCGGCACACCACCCTTTACCCGGTCCCCTTTTCTTTTCCGCCAGGGGGCAAAACATACAGGGCCCGGGAAAAGCCAATACCAAACGTTGGGTCAGGCCCACCATTAAACCCGGGTTTTAGCTGTTCCTTTTGCAGGTCAAAAAATACCCGGGGCCCTGTAAAATCTAATAAACCCCAATCTGCTCAAAGGACACCAAACCCTTTAAACCCCGGTTTTTCTTTTTTCAAGGTCATACATACAGGGCAATTTGGGGAGCCCCAATTTCCACAAGTCTGGCTCAGGCACCCCCTTTACCCTTGGGCTGGGTGTTCTTCTGCAGGTTTATACATACCGGGCAGTGTAGAGCCAATACCACAAATCCCGGCTCAGGCAAACCCCCTTTACCCCCCCGGGCTGGCGTTCCCTTTTGCAAACTCATACAATAGAGCTTGGGAAAAGGCCAATACCCCAAGTCTGGCTCAGGCCCCCACCTTTAAAACCCCCCGGTTTGGGTGTTTTTTTCTGCAGGTCATACATACAGGGCAGTTAGGGGCCAATACCACAAGACGGCTCAGGGGCCCCCACCTTTACCCTGGTCTGGCTTTTTCTTCTGGCAAGGTCATACATACAGGGCGGTAGAACCAAATTTCCACAAGTCTGGGCCCGGCACCACCTTTTTAAACCCCGGGCTGGCTGTTTTTTCTGCAGGTCATACATACAGGGCAGTTTAGAGCCAATACCACAAGTCTGGTCAGGGACCCCTTTACCCTGGTCTGGGTGTTTTTTTTGAAGGGGCATACATTTCAGGGGCAGTGGGAGAGCCAAAACCACAAAATCTTGGGCTCAAGGGGGACCCCCTTTTCCCTGGGTTTTTGGCTGTTTTTTTCTGCAGGTCCAAAACTTTTCAGGGCAGGTTTTAGACCTGCACCAGGAATTTATGGGCCCGGGGTTTTTCCCGCAGGTCTACAACAGGGAAATGGGTGGCCAATTTCCACAAAGTCTGGTCAGGCACCACCTTTTTCCCTGGGCGGGGTGTTCTTTGCAGGCAATTCATACAGGGGATGTTTAAACCAATACCACAAGTCTGGCTCAGGGGACCCCCTTATTCCCGGTCCCGGCGGGTTTTTCTGGGAGGCATGGAATTTCAGGGCGTGTAAGCCAATACCCAAGTCGGCTCAGGCACCACCTTTACCCCGGTTTTTTTCTTCTGCAGGGATACTTTCGGGCGTGTTTGGAGGGCCAAAACCACAAATCTTTTGGGTCAGGGGGAACCACCTTTTCCCCGGGCTGGCTGTTTTTTCTGCAGGTTTATTCATCAGGGCCCGTGTAGGCTTTAAAAACCCCAAGGTCCCGGCCCCAGGGAACCACCTCTACCCCCGGTTTTTGGGTTTTTTTTTCTGCAGGTCATACAGTCTGGCCAAAATTTTTAGAATGTTTCAAATGTTCATTTTTACAAAGGCCCACTGAAACAGGTTTTTTTTAATGGCCCTTTTTCATTTTAATTCCAAAAAAGTTTAAAAGTGATCCCGGGTTAACAGCAAATTTAAATTGGGAAAGTCAAAAGTTTTCCCCAAAAAAGAACTTTTTTCCCCCCAAAAAAAATTTCAACTTCATTGGAGGCCCGCCTTAAATGGACCAGTAACATCGGGTTTTAGTGATTTCTCCATTAAACAATGGTTTGTGGGTGTTGGGAGGACAGGGGGAGATCAATCTGTCATGATTAAGTAAGAAACACACCACTGGGGCACTTTAAAAAAAGGGGGCTGGGGTTTGGCATCATTGGGTTTTTCTTTTTTTGTTAAAACCATGGTTTTTTCTAAAGAAACACGTGCATAAACATTGGGACTGCCCAAAAAAGGCCTAACAGGGAAGGGGTATCGAAATAGAAAGATTTCACCTCAGTCAACCCAAAACTAAACGCATAAACAAGGAAAATTTAAGGGGGGGAGAGGTTCCATTTTTGCCAAAAAGGCCTTTCCCGGGGGCCCAAAAAAAAACCAGCAAGCGCCAAAGGGCCGTCTCTTAAAAACAGGCTTTGGACTGGGGTGCCGGGGGCCCGGGAGGCAGGTTTCCGTCCTCCGCATCCCGAGGGGTCCCCGAGGGCCGGCCCGGGAGTTTGGGGAAACCCCCAAAGGGCCCCCGACCCCCCGGGGTTTTCCCCGGCCGGCGGTTTTCCAGCCCGGGGCACAGTGCCCCCTAGCGCTTTCGCCCCCCTGGGCCCCTGACAGGCGAAGGTGGGTTTGGACTTTTAGCTCGGGGGGGGGGGCGGGGGGCCCCTACTGCTGACGTTTTGGGGGGCGCGGTGACGTTTACTTCAACCCCCCGGGGCCGCCCAAAAAAAGGGGGCAGTACGAAAACCGCCCGGGGGGTCAGAGCACCGGGACCGGGCTGGAGGGCCCGGGGCGGGAGCCGGGGGGCGTTAAAAACCAGGTAAGTGGGTGTTTTTTGTTTTTTTTGAAATCTACCTAAGGGGCCCCGGGTACACAAGAGGGGGCCCTGGCTAAAACAAGAGGGGGCCCTGGGGTACACAAGAGGGGGCCCCGGCTAACAAAGGGGGCCCCGGCTAAAAAACCCCCTAAAAGGGGGCCCTGGGGTTTAAATAAAGGGGGCCCCCCTAACCAAAAGGGGGGCCCCGGCTAAATAAAAGGGGGGCCCCTTTGGGGGGCCCCTAACAAAAAGGGGGCCCGGGGGGAAAACTTAAAAAGGGGGGGGCCCCGGTACAACTAAAGGGGGTCAAACCCCCGGGTACATTTAAAAGGGGGGCCCCCGGCTACACTAAAGGGGGCCCTGGCTAAAACAAAGGGGGCCCCGGGCTAATACTAAAGGGGGCCCCTGGCTATACTAAAGGAAGCCCTGGATACACTAAAGGAAACCCTGGTCACAAAGGGGCCCTCGGGTACAAAAAGGGGGGCCCCCGGGTACAAGGGGGGGGGCCCCCGGCTACAAGAGGGGCCCTGGCTACACTATAAAAGGGGGGCCCCTGGCTTCAAATAAAGGGGGGCCCTGGCTACACAAAGGTGGGGCCCCCCTTTCACTTTAAAAAGGGGGGGGCCCTTTGGTTCCTTAAAAGGGGGTCTACCTAAAAAGGGCCCTGGGAAAGGGGGGGGCCCTGGCTTTCCAAAAAGGGGGGCCCCGGGGTAAACTAAAGGGGTGGTGGGGGCCCCGGCTATTTTCCCAAAGGGGGGCCCGGGGTTTCCTTTAAAGGGGGGCCCCGGCCCAAACTTTTGGGGGCCCGGGCTAACTATGGGGGCCCCCGGCTACCTAAAAAGGGGGGGGCCCCGATTCCCCGCACACTAGCTAAAGATTTGGGCCCCCCGACTTCCCGCACACTAGCTAAAGGGGGGGGCTTGACTTTTCCCGCAAAACTAGCTAAAGGAGGGCCCCTTTTATAACCCTTTTTTATACCTAAAAGAGACCTCTAAATGCTTGGGAAAACCAACCCAAAAAGGGGAAAGGGTTTTAACTGGGCCGGTTTTTAAAAAAAACCTAAAAGGGGGTCCCTAAATGCTTGAAGCCTTTTTATAAAGGGGACCCTAACTAAACCTTAAAGGTTTACCCCAACGGGGGGCAAAACCCCCTTTCCCAAAAGCCCTTTAAATATTATTGGACACCAAAATACCTTCAGCCCCCCCAAACTGGGGGCCACCAACCTAACTGTTTGCCTTTTCAATTGCCCAAAGGGGCCCGCTTATCTAATGGGGGGGGGTTTTACCCCACCACCCTGGTAGGTATCCACCCCAACCCACCTGGGGGCCCGGGGTTCCAACTTATCCAGTGGGGGTCTAGCTACCTAAATAGGGGGTATCTAGTTTTCCAGGGGGGCCCCTCACCACCCCAACCCCCTTTAGGGGTACTAGGCCCCTAAGTTTTTGGACCCGTACCCGCTTCCCACCCCTGGGTAGTTTTTTTACAGAGGTTTGGGAAAAAAGATAAAAGGGTGCTGGAAAATTAAGGGGTTTAAAAATTTTTTTGTTGTATTAAATTTCTGCAGGGGTGAGGTTTTGGCCGGGGACAAAATCTCTGGGGGGGGTTTTGGAACCCAAAAAAAGAAAAAAAAGAGAATAAAAAACTTCTTTTATAAAAGAAGAAACAACTCTCATACGTTCCCCGGTGAGTCTTGATTTAGGGGTTATTTTTTTTTTGTAATGTGATGGTGGCCGAAGGGTGGTGTCGGAGCACTATGTGGGCCCCCATTTTGGGGTGTTTTTCCAAAGGGTTTATAATTAGCTGGTGTCAGACCCCTATGTGGTTTTCCCATATGGCAGTGTTGTAGGTTAAAACCCGGGGCTGGTTTTCTGACCATGTGGTTTTTCTTTTAAAAGGGCCGGGGGGGTTATTTTTTTAGGGGGGGGTTTTTAAAATCGGCACAGTATAGTGGCAGGTGCACATGGTCCCGATTGTAAGAGTGAGGGGAAAACCCTGACCCGTGATAAAGGGGTTACACTTTTACTTTTTTGCTGGTGTTTATTTTAAAGGGGGGGTTTGGGGGTGCGTGACCAAGGGGACGTGGGAGCGGGAATTGTATGTGGGTTGGGGGGGTTTTTTGTATGTGGGTGGAGCGGGATTTTTTGGGGAAAAGGTGGGTGGGGGCGGGGTATATTGGGGGGGGGAAAGTGGGTGGAAGGGGGGATATTTTTGTAAATTTGGGGGGGTGGGGGGGGATTTTGTTTTGGGGGGGTGAGGGGGATATTTTTTGTGGGTGGGGGGGGGGGTGTTTTGTTGGTGGGGGGGGGAATTGTAAATTTTGGGTGGGGGGGGGATATTGTAAAGGGGGGGGAGGGGGATATAGATGGAGCACTTTTGCCTTGGGGTCTATTTTTTTTGTTAGACTGGGCAAATGTGTGATCAATTACTTTTGTAATTAAAACAATTAAAATTCTTTTTTTACACTGTATTTTGGGTTAAAAAGGGGGCGTTTATTTCCGAAGGGGGCCGTAAATTTTTAAAGTTTCATAGGGTTTCCCCCCCCCCCCCCCCGATCAATCCCCTGTGGGCCCAGGGCCCCCCAGGGGGGGTTTCCCACACTGCTTAAAAAATGTTTCGCTTCGAAAACGGGGCTAAACCCGCAGTGCCCGAGCTTGCTCAGGGAATGGCAGCAGGGAGGTGTTTAGTGCATCTTTCCGCACTGTAAAGGGGGAGACCATGGAGCCCAAGGGCCCTTTTGGTTTTCAAGGGGGGGGGCACAAAGAACCACTTTCTCCAGGGAAAAAAAAATCAGGGACAGACTGAATTTTTGGGCCCAAAAGGGAAAAAGTGGACTGGTGAGGACTGGGGGAAAGTCATTTTTTCTTGGGGGGATTCCCCTTTTTCCCAATGTTTGGAACATCTGGGGAAAACAGCTTGGGTTTTGGGGAAAAAACAAGGGGGAGCGGTTTCCACCAAGTCTTTTTCTCATGCCAAATGTTTTTAAAACATCCCGAAACCATTTGTTTTGGGGGTTGCTTTCCCCAGCTAAGGGAAACGGCTTCCCCTAACAGTTTTTGCCTAAAAAAACCCATCCAAGAATAAAGAATTTGGGACCAGAATGTCCTCCAAGACAACTTCTCCCCAACCGGCCCCCAGCAGTTTGGTGATTTAACAAGGGCCTTTTCCAGCATTAGGAGCACCTTGCCATAAAGTAAAGGTGATAACTAAAAAAGGCAGGGAACAAAAAAATAGAGGGTTTTGGGTCCCCGGGCCCGGAAAACCCCCCCAAAATTTTTAAAAACTCATTGAAAACTTGTGGTCAACAAGAGGGCGGGGGGCAAACCAAAAACCCAAAATTGTGGAAAAAAAATGCAAGTTGATTGTGCAAGAATTTGGGCGGTTTTCAGTCAGGATTTGGTTCCCCAAGTTGATTTAAGCAAAGGCCAGGGAGAATTGAGAGGGCCCCGAAGAAGAAGGGTTTAACACTGCAAATATTGACTTGCGCATTAAAATCATTCTAAACTTCAAAAAAAACTTTTGTTAATCATTAAAAAGGGGTTGCACTTGTATTTCTGTATATGATTTAAAAAAAAATTTTGACAAAAAACACATAAAAAACCCAAGGGGGAACAGATCGGTGGAAAATTTAATTTGTGCCCTTCCAAAAATTTTGGCCCTTAAATGAAAATACAGGGGGAATTTTAAAAGCCAATTTCCAAAATCTTTGGGTCAGGCACCACCTCAAACCCGGTTTGGCTGTTTTTTTTGCAGGGCATACATACAGGGCTTGTAAAGGCCCTTTAAAAAAAAGCCCGGGTCAGGGGACCACATTTTCCCTGGTTTGGGTGTTTTTCGCGGTATCCTTTCAGGGCAGTCTAGAGCCAATACCCACAAGTCTGGCTCAGGGCCCACCCTTTTTCCCCCGGGCCCGGCTGTTCTTTTGCAAATCATACATTTCGGGCAGTGTTTAAACCAATAAAAAACAAATTGGCTCAGCCCAAACCTTTTCCCGGGCCGGCTGTTTCTGGGAAAGGGCATTTAAAGGGGAGTTTAAAAAACCCCTAAACCCAAAAGTCTGGCTCGGCACCACCTTTTCCCTTTGGGCTTTGGGTTTTGCTTTTTAAAGGGCATAAAACAGACGCATTGTAGAGCCAAAAACCCCAAGGGCTGTCCCGGCACCAAACCTTTAAACCCGGTCTGGCTTTTTCTTCTTTCAGGGCGAAATACAGGGGAGTGGGTTTAGCCAATTTTTAAAAATTCCGGGGTCAGGCCCACCTTTTTTCCCTGGCTGGCCCGTTCTTCTTTCGGGCCCTACAACAAAGGGGAGGGGTTGAGCCAATTTTCCACAATTGGCTAAGGGAAACCTTTACCCCGTTTTTGGGTTTTTCTTCTTCAGGTCAAATACAGGGCAGGTTTTAGAGCCAATTAAACCCCAAGTCTGGCTTTAGGCAAAACCCCCTTTTTAAACCCCCGGGGCCGGCATTTTTTAAAATGTTTTTGGAAGTAGATTTTATAAAAGAATCATAAAAGTGTCTAATCCCACTAAAAGGGGATGCGAAAGCCCCGGGGAACGGGGCCCCAAAAACTTTGGCGCAAAAAAGGGGGGAAAACTGGCGGAGCCCCCTTCAAAACATGTGCCCCCCTTTTCTGGTTTTCCAAAAACCAGAAGATGTTCGTTTCCTTTTACTCACATTCATCAATTTTTTGCATCGGCCAAAGGGGACCCCCGGAAAATTTTAAAAAAAGCAGGGAAGGGGAACAGGGGGGTAAGGGGTAAAATTTTTTTCTATTTTTCAAACCCGGCCCCTTTTTTTTAAATTAAATAGGGAACATTTTTCCCCATTTGGGTTTTCCCATTTTTTTTGGTTTTTTTTGCACCCCAAAAAAAAGTTTATGGGCCCTTTTTCACTAAGAAATTTTAACTGCAAAATACCCCCAAAAAAAATGGCCCCAGTTTTTTCCCGACATGCCTTTTGGGGGGGGCCTTAAAAAAAGGCGCTTTTTTAGGGGGATAAAGGAAAAAAACAACCCGTTTTTGAAGGGTTTTTTTTTCGGGGAGTGGTTTTTAACTCATTTTAATTTGGGCCCCTTTTTAAAAAGGCTTTTTAAGCGCTCCCTTTTTTGACTGTCCCCTTTAAAAATTTTTTCCCGAAAAGTTTTTAAATTTTAAGGGCCGTAAGGTTTGGGTTTTAAAGGGGTCCTTGAAAAATTTAACCCGGCCCCATTTACAGATAATTTTACCAAAGTGGAACACCCCAGATAATGCATAAAATAAACACATCACCACATTGAAGAAATCTGAAGTGATTAGGTTGGTTCATGTGGTGGAACTGAGGTGGAATTAAGACTCTTGGGTTAACAGAGTAAGTGATTTGAAGATTCTGTATGTTATTTTCCTCATTTGCAGCTCGAAGACAAAGTATAATTCTGGAACAGGTTGGCCTTCTTTCTGGGAAGCTTATGGCACTATCGGGAATGATGAAAGCAATACTAATGTATTACGGAGGCCGGATAACTCCTTAGGATGTGTTGGAACAGAAGTAATTTGCAAAGAGGTAAAACAGTTACTGTTATATGAATATTACCTGCTGTAGTTATCACTTTTTACTTTTAATTTTGATCTGTTTCTGTGTTAAAAGGGTTGTCCCATTAGGAAACCCCCTATCTGTATGTGAGGTCATTTAGATATCATAGAGGGTGTCCCACTTGAGATATCCATTTAAATTGGCGCCATATAAAATAAACTTCAGGACCTCTGATTGCTTTCCTGGAGATAACTGAACCCCAGTGGTCAAAAATCGAAAATTGTACCAGTTTCCATTAAAATTCCATTTATTGAATAGCCATAAAAGCAGAACATGAAACACAGGATGCAATATCTGCCGACGCATTTCAGGCAAACAATCCCTTTGTCATAGCGCTGTGTCTAAGGGCTTGTTTGTCTGAAATGCGCTGGAGGATATTGCATCCTGTGTTTCATGTTCTACTTTTATGTATATTTAATAAATGGACTTTTAATGGAAGCTGGTACATTTTTCTGTTTGTGAGTACTATCCAAGTGGTCACTGGGGTAGTGTCCTTCCTATTTATCAGGTAAGCCGAATATTGCTTGTTTCTTGTTTAGCTGAACACCAGGGGTCAATTGATTGTTGGCAGATTCTCAGTTGAAGAGAAGGATGTCCAGATGGGGGAAGCTCCAATTTAAAATGTCAACTCTATTTACAGGTTTGTTACTTTTGTTGTGTTAGATTTTTTTTACACCAACTTATGTTTC
Source organism: Phyllomedusa bahiana (assembly GCA_025379985.1). Taxonomy (NCBI): domain Eukaryota; kingdom Metazoa; phylum Chordata; class Amphibia; order Anura; family Hylidae; genus Phyllomedusa; species Phyllomedusa bahiana. The sequence goes on from JAODAL010020493.1 coordinate 34,268, forward strand.
TTTCTTTTCCCATCAGTGTGACGCTCACCTCGGTCATGTGTTTGAAGATGGCCCTGAACCCTCTGGCCAGAGATTCTGTATCAACAGTATTGCACTTACCTTCAAACCAAGTTAAAGTACAGCGATGTACTGGGAAGATAAAGGGAAATTTGTTAATGGGGTTTTCAAAGACTTACATTCATGTGCTATTTTTAGAATAGGTCTTCAGTATTTGATCGGTGACCCACCTCTAGAACCCAGATGATCATATATCGATGATCTCCCTTTACTAAAAATAGATTATTAAAGGGGTTTTGCCACAATCTCATTTCATACCTCCTGTATCCTAATCTTCAGCTCTGTGTGCTCAGAAGGGGGCGTGTGTGATTTGTTTGAATTGCAGATCATGTGACCCAGCAGGATGACATCACCATGCCTTTCCTCTCTTTAGTCAAAGAAAGGTCTGTTTATGTGTAGAACTGTAGGTAGCTACATTGTAGCTCAGAGGTAAAACTTTTGCCTCCAGGCACAAGGGTCCTCGGTTCATACCCTTGCAGGAACCAAACCTGTGGATTCTTTTTCTCTTTATCAATGCACAGACCTCATTGAGGTTTATTTTTTATTTATTTGCACTGTTTGACTGATTACTAAGGAATACAGAGTACAGGAGTAGAATGACAGCACCTGGGGTTTGAACACTCAGTAGCTGCCTGAGAGGAGAGGTGATGTCTGAGCATGTGCGACCAGAGTGAGGGAGCTCTCAGCCCTGGTCGTATCCCCTGCAGACGAGCTGTAAACAATGGGTCACTAAAGGAGCAGCTAAGACAAAAACGGTCTAGAATTTTTAATAATGATGAATGGTGAAAATGTTTATTATGTAATTTACAAATTTCCCACGTCAATTTTACTTTGTGTCAAAACCCCTTTAATATTTAAGTCCCAGAAAACCTTATTATGAATCTATTTTTGTGTTATTCATTTTGACAAGTTTTTTTTTTTATTTTATTTATGGGGAATCCAAAACTTTGTCAGTTTTAACTTTTTTGTTCTGCACTATGTGTCTTGTGACAAGCTTCTTTTGTTAGAAAGATAAATTTCCACATGTTACATTGCCAAATGTCCCAGTTTGTAAACCACATTGAGCTACTTTGATGAAAATATTAGTAAATTGCTAAAATATAATGCTTGTTGTATATTCAAAGCCTGAAAGTCTGCAGTCTGGAGCTTATTAACACATTCAAGATTGTATCCTAAGGAAGGAAAGCCACAGAAGATCTCTTCAGTGACTTTGGATAGTCCTACCACAATATATTCTTATATATAGCATTGTGTTCAAAACAAAAAAAAAACCCTCTTTCTGGGTATAGAGGTAGAGTACAAGCCTCATGTACCTCTATGACTGTGAAAAAAACCATAGCCAGCTCACCAATAGTAAATCAGCTTGCACGTATTTTGTCCTGGGAGATGTAAGCCAACATAGAAACAAAGTAGTAGATAGATCAGCAATGGAGGTTGAATAGAAGTAAAACACGTTGCTGCTTTATTGTCAACCCATAAAATCCAACATCCTACAGGCAAATAGTGTCACGGCTTACGCGTTTCAGGCATCAATATTCCCTTACTCATGGCAAGGAAAGTGGCTGGCGTCACGGAGCAGACAGTGTGATGATATCACACTGCCCGCTCAGGACTCAAAAGAATCCTATATACCAACTTATCTACTGTTGAACCATATATACCTACCTAGTGGGGGGTCCTGCTTACCTACTGAGGAAACTCTAAAATACCTTCTACTGTTGGGCCTATGTCATACCCCCCACCATTGGTGGGCTCTATATACCTATCTATATACCTACCTACTGAGGGTGCATTTATACCTATTAATGGGGCATATAAATCCCTACCCCACGAGGGAACCTATATACCTACCTATCTACTGAAGTGGTCTATAAACCTACTAAGGGACTATCTAGTGGGGGGCTATATACTTTTTAATCTACTGAGGGGAGCAATATACCAACCTACTTACTGAGGGAGCCTATATTGCTACCTAATGGGGGATCAACTGAGGGGATCTATATACCTAATGAGGGAGCCTATATACCTACAAACTGAGGGTACCTATATACCTACCTACTGTGGGAGGCAAATTTTCTTACATAACTACTGAGGGGACAATATTCTACTGAGGGATCTGTGTGCGTACCTAATAGGGACCTACATATCTACCTGCCTATCTACCTATGTAATGGAGGATTATCTAACTAAAAGAGGATTACTTTACCTACTTAATAGAAAGATGCTTCCCACTTATCTGACTTAATAATTTTGAGGGTTTAACCTACCTAGAATGAGCATCTACCTATCTGCCAAAGGGGCTTCCTACTATATGGGGTGTGTGCTTACCTACTTTATGGCATAAATAGGGGTCCTATAATCAACTGGTGGCACTTTTACTGTTTGGAGTACAATTACTATTACTATGTGGGACACCAAATGGGGCATTATCACCATTTGGGGAATTTGTACAGAGGTGGGGATTGGTAGGAAAGTTCTGGAAGAGCGAGGAGTCTAAGATGTGGTAAATTCTGCAGGGACAAGTTGTGGCCAAGAGAAGATGGAGATCTGGACTGGATGGAGAGAGAAAAGGGAATGTCAAATACTCATCAGAGTAGACGTCACCTGTGAGTCCTGCACGGTAACCACTTATATGTCTGCAGAGCCTGTGTACACTGGTATCTACCACTATCTGGTCACTGTATGGTGGTAAGTCTGCAGAGCCTGTGTAAACTGGGATCTACACAGATCTATATTTGGCCACTGTATGGAGGTAATATTGGTCTTACTGGAATGGTTTATATTCATTAACAGATTGACGGTATTATTCAGTCTCTTTATGGTGGTGATATGTGGTCATTATTTGATTCTTGTATATTGTTGTCATTGGTAATATTGGTCTTGGTATATTGATTTGATGAGTAACAGTATGGTGGTATTAGTCACCACAGGGGCGTAACTAGAGAAGCCAGGGCCCCAAAGCAAACTTTTGGATGGGGCCCCCTACCCCCCCTCGCCCACATCCCTGACCACGACCATGTACCAGAACATGCTGTTAGATAATGTAGAAAAATAAAAGGGGGCAAATACCTCACCATACATATCACCATCATACTGCTACCAAAACAAGTCCACTATACCAAAACCAATATTACCAATAACCCTATAAAATATGGACTTGATTATACCACCAAACATGACCCCCAAATTACCACCACATAGTGACTGAATAATACCCCTACATTATTACTGATCAGTACACAAAGACTAATAGTACCGCCATATAGTGACCATATAGTGGTATATACCAGTGTACACAGGCTCTGTAATATATAAGTGATTACAGTGTAGTTACATCTTGTGACTCAAAAGGTGACGTTTCTCTGAGTCGTTGACTTTCTCTTTGTCTACATCTGGGCCAATCCGCCATCATGACGGTTTTCCCCACCAACTTGTCCCTGCAGATTTAGACACAAATATCTTAGAATCCTGACTTTTCCCAGCACCTGCCCCCTGGCTATATGGGGTCCATTATAGGCAGGCAGGGTTTAGATAGGATATTGGGCCCCAAATAGGCAAGGTTTAGGGAGCCAATAGAGTGCCCATATAGGCAGGCAGGGTTTAGGGAGCTATAGGGGGCCATACAGGTAGACAGGGGTTAGGTAGGCTAAAGCTGCCATATAAAGGGAGGGGTTTAGGTAGCTAAAGGGGCCCCATATAAGTAGACAGCAGGCTTCGGGGGCTATATAGGTGGGGGAAGCTTTAGGGGGCTATGGGGTTTTAATAGGGCAACGGGCTTCCGGTAGCTTAGGCAAATCAGGCAGGAACTTATAGCTATAAGGCACCTTTAAGGGGCTATTTGCAGGCTGGGGGTTTATAGGCAGGCGGGGGGCTATGCGGGCGCTGGGGGTATATAGGCAGGGGGGGGGTATATAGGCAGGCTGGGGGATATAAAGGCAGCTGGGGGGGTATAAAGGCGGGCAAAGGATATAAAGGCAGCTTATGGAATAAAGGCAGGTGGGGGTTATAAAGGCAGGCTGGGGGGTAAAAAGGAAAAGGGGGGGGTATTTAGGCAACGGGGGGTATTTAGGGGGGCTAAGAGGGTATATGGGCAGGCTTGGATTATATAGGCAGGCTTAGGGGTAAAGGCAGGTTTGGGGTGTAAAAGGGCAGGTTTTAGGATGTATATAGGCGGGCCTTAGGTGTTATAGGCAGCTTAGGGGTATACGGGCGGGCTTAGGGGTATATGGGCAGATTAGGGGTATACAGCAGTTTGAGTTATACAGGCAGGCTTAGGGGTATATAGGCAGCCTTAGGGGGTATACAGGCAGGTTTAGGGGTAGGTAAAATAAGAAATAATTTACTTACCTCGGTCCACGCTCCCCCGATGCGCCTTTCTGCAGCCTCTGTGCCCTGCGGGCGTGCGGTGATGTGACCCACCGCGTGCGCCCCCCGCGACACAGGGGGGCCGGCAGGGGGAAAATAGCAGAGGGCGCGCTCCCCCCCTCTGCTCCCCTCAGGGCAGCGCCCCCTCTGAACGCAGCGCCCCCAGGGGTTAGAGGTTTAATCCCCGGGGCCCCTCAGCTCCCGCCCGCCGCAGGAACTGTTAATTTCACTGCCGGGTTTTGGCCCAGGAGCGGCAAAAACCGGGGTAGTGGACGCAGTGACAGCTGCCCCGGGGCGCGGGCCCCCCTAAGTGCATGGGCCCCGGGGCAACTGCTACATCTGCTACCCCGGTAGTTACGCCCCTGAGTCACCATATGGTAGTGATATGTGGCAGTATTATGTGGTTCTTGTATATTGCTATTGGTATATTGGGGCTTGCTTACTTGGTTTTGCCAGTAACATATTTTGGTATTGGGCACCAAATGGAGTGAGATGTGGGGTGTTATTTGGGGCCCTTTTATATTGTTTTTAAAAGGGAATATTGGCTTTATTATTTATTTGGTCTGTACCCTTATGGTGGTGTTAGTTTCTAATAGTGAGACAAAAGGTATAAGTTGGCGGTAGTTTTCGGCCTATGTTTACGTATTGACCAGCAGAATACAGATAACATGTCAATGAAACTGTTCAGTGTAAACTCGAACAAAAACTAAACTGAAAAAAATAAAGGCGCAATTGCATTTTTTTTTCCTGTTCTCCCCGCAAAGAATTGTTTTTGGGTGGTAGAGGGTGATTGGGATGAGAGGGGGCAGATGCTTGCTGTGTAACTTGTTTTTCTAGTCCCATTTGAAATTAATTTTCTGCTCTTAGACAATAATTTTCCACAGCATGCGATGCCACAGATATCCATCATGCCAAGTTGGGAACCTGTTGTTGTAAAAGTAGTGGTCCAAGGCCATTGTCCGGAGTTAGGGGGGCCCAAGCTGAAGTTTTGCGCCAGGGCCCACAAGCCTTTAGCTACGCCCTGGAACCTGATGTCCACAGTTTCCTAAAATACATGCTTGGAGAAAGGGTCGGACTGGGGACCTGCGGCCCACTCTACAGCTACACTACATGAAACTATCACCTGTTAACTTTTAGGCCTCTCAGACATGTATTTGTGCATATTGCCACATAATGCAGTGTGCAAAACAGAACTGTATTGTGCAATACCAAGTGAGTCACTTATCTGTCTGTCTCACACATCAGTCTCAAATGTCTAACATATCAGAGATAGACACATGGCTAAGTGGCTCCACCCATGCCCTCCATCCATATGCCCTTCCATCCCCCACATACAATATCCACCTCCAAGTTTTCCCTTGGTCACGCACCTCGCCACTTTCTAAAATAAACAACTCTATAAACACAATCAAGAAAGTGAGCCCCAAGTATACAGGTAAGTGAACAAAGTGGGCCCCGGGCTAATGTGGGGGTTTTTAAGTGGGGCCCCAGGTGGGTAGGTTGTGCCCCAGAGGATCAGGTGATAGGTGGGCTCCAGTTATCTAGGTTGTAGGTAGGTGGGTCGAAGGTAGGTAGGTAGGTAGCCTCAACCGTCTCACTCTCTCTGACTCTCTTGCACCTCTTTCCACTATCTCCTCATTTAAATTTGACCCAAGACCCCGCCACCACTTTCTACAACCACCCCAACCCTCACCACCCTTGACTCCAGTCGCTCCTCTCACACACAACAGAACCTGCAAAATCAATAGACAACCCTGGCACACAGACTCCACTAAACAACTGAGACGTGCTTCCAGAGCTGCAGAACGCCGCTGGAAGAAAACTCACTCCACTGATGACTTTGCCTTATACAAACAATCACTGCATATATTTAAATCTGCACTCACCTCAGCCAAACAGGACTATTTCACCACTCTCCATATCCTCCCTGTCCCACAACCCCAGACAATTATTCAAAACCTTCAACTCTCTTCTCCGTCCACCAGCACCTCCTCCCCCATCCCTCCTTTCAGCAGACAACTTTGCCACTCACTTCCTTCAGAAGATCAACCCACATCAGAGAAAGCTTCAGCCCGTGTCCCCACCACCCTCCCTTACCCTTGCAAACTGCTCTTCCCATTAACTTGCTTCCCCCCCCCAGTCACTCATGACAAGCTTTCCTCTTTACTGTCCAAATCCAACCTAACTACCTGTAGTCTTGATCCGCTGCCATCACAACCTCATCCCTGACCTCAGTCCCTCCTATCATCCCAGCCCTCACCCATCTCTTCAACATCACTAACCTCTGGCATTTTCCCTTCCGCCTTTAAAAATGCTACTTTCACTACAATCCTTACAAATATAACCCTTGACCCCCCCAATCTTCCAACTATCGCCCCATCTCACTGCTCCCTTTGCTTCCAAACTCCTCGAGCAACTATGCCCTATCTTCAGCTGTCCTCCCACCTCTCCTCCAACTCTCTTCTTGACCCACTACAATCGGGTTTTCCGACCCCATCACTCTACCGAAACCGCCCTAACCAAAGTCACTAATGACCTAGGACTGCAAAAAGCCTCATGCCACTACTCTGTGGCTCCTCCTCTTAGACCTGTCCTCTGCCTTTGACACTGTCGACCATTCCCTCCTGCTACAAATCCTTTTCCTCCCTCGGCATCACGGACCGGGCACTTTCCGGCATCTCCTCGCACCTCACTGATCGGATTTTCCCAGCGTCTCTCATTCTCACTCCACCTCCTCCTCCGGCCTCTCTCTCTGTTGGTGTCCCCTCAGGGTCAGTCCTGGGGTCCTTTACTTTTCTCTATCTACACTCTTGGCCTCGTCAGCTCATACCTCACTTCGGCTTTCATTACCCCATATGCTGACAATACCCAACCCCTACATCTCCGTGCCAGATTCACTTTCTCTATTCTCCCTACCCCTGACTGTCTGTCCTCCATTTCCTCCTTCTTCTCATCATGTCTCCAAAAAACTAAATGTAGAGAAAACAGAGATCATCATCTTTCCACCATCCAACTCTACCCCTGCCCCTGATCCTCTATCTCAGTCAACGGCTCTACACTCTCAACCGGTCCCGCAAGTCCCGCTGCCTTGGAGTAACCTAGACTCTGCTCTATCTTTAAAACCACACATCCAAACCCTCACCTCTGCCTGCCGCCTCCACCTGAAAAACATCTGTCCGCATCCGCTCATTCCTCAACTATGACACTACCAAACTGCTGGTCCATGCCCTTGGCATCTCCCGCCTAGACTACTGCAACATCCTTCTCTGTGGCCTCCCAGTACACACCTTGCTCCCCTCCCGATCCCTCCTTAACTCTGCTGCCCGTCTTATCCACCTCTCTCCTCCCTCCTCCTCTGCCTCTCCTCTCTGCCAATCCCTTCACTGGCTACCCATTACCCAGTGAATCCAGTACAAATTACTAACCATGACCTACAAGGCTCTCCATGACCTCTCCCCTCCATACATCTCTGCCCTAATTTCCAAATATCTCCCCTCACGCAATCTCCGCTCGTCTCAGGACCTTCTCCTCTGCTCTCCCCTCATCAGCTCCTCACACAACCTCTCCAAGACTTCTTCCCTTTCTTCACCCCAAATCTGGAACTCACTGCCCCAACACATCAGGGCTCTCCCCCCACTTTCACCACCTTCAAAAGCAACCTGAAAACCCATTTCTTCAGGCTTGCCTATAACCTACACTAACTTGTTGTCACTACTTCCTCCACAAACATGTCTGCCCCTCACCTTCTGTCTCTTTCCCCCTCCTTGTAGATTGTAAGCCCTCTCGGGTAGGGTCCTCTCTCCCTCTGTCGTGCTAATTGTCATTATTCACTTATCATTTTACTCGTTTGGTTTATGTTATGTATGTAACCCCCTCGAATGTACAGCGCCCTGGACTCAATGGCGCTCTAAAATACTTAATAATAATAGGTAGGTTGGTGAGCCTCAGTTAGGTAGGTTGTAGGTAGGTGGGCCCCAGGTAGGTAGGTGGACCCCAGTTAGGTAGGTCGTACATATGTGGGCCCCAGGTAGGTAGGTGATAGGTTGACTCCAGTTAGGTAGGTTGTAGGTAGATGGGCCATAGGTAGGTTATGGTGGTCCCCATGTAGGTAGGTGATGGTGGTCTCCAGGTGGGTAGGCTAAATGTTGGCCCTAGTAAGGTAGGTTGGAGGTAGATGGGCCACATGTACGTAGGTGATTGTGGGCCTCAGGTGGGTAGGTGATAGGTGGATCCCAGTTAAGTAGGTTGTAGGTAGGTGGGCCTAGGTAGGTGATAGTGGGTCCCATGTAGGTAGATGATGGTGGGCCCAGGTAGGAGGTGGGTAGGCAACAGGTAGCCAGTAGGTAGAGACCCCCCCCCCCCCCAAAAAAAAAAATGAACTCATCCTCTCTCCTTTCCCCTAACAGGTAGCAGTACGGCTTTTAGTGAAGCCCAGCATAGACAGCATTATTATGTGATGGCATCGTGCCTTTAATCTGTATCAAACTATCAAAGATGTTAATAAATTTGCCCGGGACCTCACTGTAAAGAAACATTTTCTTAGAATAGATGCTACGAATGAAAATCATAATAAAGAAGATATACCTAATATAATTGATGAAAATCATGATTCTCAATTACAGCAGCATCAGAATTTTTTGTTTCAGGAATGTTTAAATATAAAAAATCTACATGATCTAAATGAGACATCCATTGATCGAGTAGGAAGTACCCTTAATATTTGTGTAAAAAATAGGGATTTTTATCCGTTGATGTCCCGGTCTCCGGCACTTGATAAATTTCAAGAATGTATTCAAGAAGAACTAGTGCAGCTTAAAAGTAATGTCTCTATTAATGAAACTATGAGGGTTAACTATGACAGAAATATTTTGAATAAATTACAAAAAAGGATGGATGTCACCTTTCGGAGGGCTGACAAAGGTGGTTCTGTTGTTATTTTAGACACTGGTCTCTATATTTCTTTAAATAATATACTTTTAGAAGACAAAACAACATATGAACACCTTCGTCGAGACCCTACAAAGCTATTTTCTGAAGAAAATTATTTGGGAATTGTATATTACACAAAAGAATTTGATTTAAAATGCTAGTGAAATTTCCTGTGTTCCGATCTTCCACTCTTTCCTAAGCTTCACAAAACCGATTTCCCGCCGCCTATGAGACCGATTTGTGGCGGGATCGGTTCTTTAAACGAACAACTTTAATGAAAGGTGGACATCCATCTGCAGCCCCTCTTTTAAAAAAAAGTTTTGGTTATCTCCGAGATTCTAAACATGTCTTACAAGCAATAGATGACACTGGCTGGTGTGAACAGTTCAATTGGTTAACTTGTGATATCGAATCTTTGTACATGCATTCCCCCATGCTTTAGGTATTCGAGCAGTAGAATATTTATCTCAAAAATATTCCAATTACAATGAAGATCTTATTCTGTTTATTTTATTGGTAATCACATTTTATTATCACATAATTATTTTATGTTTTCCAAAAATATTATTTACGAAAACTTACTTCGATGGGACAAAAATTTTTCCCCCCCGTTTGCTAACCTATATTTATTTGGTTTGAGGAAAGTTTTGTGTTTTCGGATGATAATCCTTTTTCTCAACAAATTCATTGGTATGGCCGTTACAAAAATGATTCATAGTCACTGAAAAACGGGAGTAGGGGCCATGTCTTTTTTTGTATAAATTTTAAAATCAAAAATGTTTTTTGGCCTTTCTTACAACCCAATCACCTTTACATATCAGCTTTCCTTGATATTTTTTTAGTGGAGACATCGTTAAAAACAAATTTTTTACTTCTACATTTAGAAAACTAACAAGGAAACAATATTCTTCCGCCATTTTTTTGTCACCAAAACACCTTAAGGGCCCTCTTTTCCCGGTTTTTTGCCGCGATTGGGGCAAGGGCCCCGGATTTTCCCCCCCCCCAAAAGGCCCGAATTCGGGCCCTCCCCCCGGGCAAAGCCGGGGCCCCCCCCTTAATCCCCGCCGGGGGAAAAAAGAAAAAATTTTTTTGGAGGTAAAAAAATTTGGGTTTGGGGGGGGGGGGGGTTTAAAAAAAAAGGGGAAAAAAAAAAAAGAAAATGGAAAAAAATTAAAAAAGTTTTAAAATAAAAAATAAAAAAATAAAAAAAAAAAAAAAAAAAAAAAAAAAAAGAAAAAGGAAAAAAAGGGGTTTTTAAAAAATTTTTTTTGTTTAAAGGGAAAAAAAGAAAAAAAAAAAAAAAATTTTTTATTTTAGAAGTAAAATAAAGAATTAAAAAAAAAAAATTTTATTGTCCATTTTTTGTTCCAAATTTCATAAAAGGGAATTTTTAAACAATAAAAAAAGAAAAAGGAAACCAAAAATTTACCCCCTGTTTGTTCCCCGACATTTCGTTTTAAAAAAATTTTTTAAATTTTTTGAAAGGCTGTAAAAAATTTTGCTTTTAGACAAGCTCCTTCTCTGCAATCCTTTCCCCCTTTTTCCCCCAGGGAGTCCCGACTAGCAGAAAACAAAAAACCCGCTTTCGGGTTTAAGGTTTTTTTAGATGTGTTTTTCCAGGTGAAAATTTTTTGTGAAATATGCTTTACAAACCAAAAAAAATTTTCTGGGGTTAGTTTATGGCAGTAGTTTTACTATAAAACTGTTTTTTTTAAAATGGAAAACCCAACCCCAATTTTTGATATATTGCAAAAAATGTGTTTTTTTTTCAGGGTTAAAAACATCCCTGCCAACTCTCCCGTTTTTGGCGGGGGGGGGGGCCCCCCCATTTGGGTCCCCCCGGGGGAATTTGGGATTCCTTGGGGGGGGGGTTTTTTTAAATGGGCCGGGGGCCCACAGAGTAGGGGCCCAGTGGGCTACTCTGGCCGCCCGGGCCCCCCCCCCTAAAAAAGGGGGGGAAACCCCGCAAACGGCCCCTTCCCCCGCCCGGAGTCCCCGCTGTTTTCAGGGAGGAGGGAGGAGGGATCCCCCCTCTCCTCCCTTCCCCCCTGAGTCCTGGCCGGGGGGGTGTGGCCCCCACATTTCAGGTCAAGGGGGCCCCAGGGGAAGTGACCCGGGTGCAGGGGGAAGGGCCGCGGCTGGGGTCTCCTTTCCCCCCGCGGGCCCCTGAGGAGAATTTGACCCCCAGCGGCCCCCGCTGCAGGGGGCCGGGGAGGGAAGTGGGTTTTATTATTTTATTTTTATTACTAATGGGGGGCTCTACCCGGGAACAGAGGGGGGGCATTTTTAAACCCGGGAACAGAGGGGGCATCTACCTTGGGAACAGAGGGGGGACTACCTGGCCCAAAAGAGGGGACCCTACCTGGCAAAAAAGGGGACACCCCCCGGGGAACAAGGGGGGGGGGCTACCTGGGCAACAAAAGGGGGCCCCTACCTGGCAAAATAAAGGGGGGGCTAACCTGGCAAAAAGAGGGGGACACCCCCAAAAAATGGCCAACCCCCGAGGGGCCCTCTACCTGCAACAGAGGGGCACCCACCCCGGCAACAGAGGGGACAAACAAAACCCGGCAACAAGGGGGACTACCTGGGAAAAGAGGGGGGATACCTGGCACAGAGGGGGCATCTACCTGACAACAGAGGGGAAAATCAACCCGGCAAAAGGGGGGGAAAATCTACCTGGGAACAATGGGGTCACTACCCGGCAACAGAGGGGCACCACCCCGGGAACAGAGGGGGGCATCCCACCTGGCAAACCCAAAGGGGCCAACCCCCAAACCGGGGCAACCCCCGAGGGGGCCCCTACCTGGCAACAAAAGGGACATCTAAACCCGGCTAGCCCCCCCGCCCACAAAATATCTCCTGCTTTTTCATTTTTAAAAAATTTGGGAACCCATGGGTTAAATACATTGGGGTGCACCCTGAGGAAAGCCTTTAAAAATAAACATAGAAAAAATATATATGAGTGTCCCCATTTTTTTCCCCAAAATGTATCCAATTTTATCTAAACATTTTTTTTTTTTGTACAAACCCAAGGGGATGGTCTCATTTAAGAGCATTTTGTATAGAATCATTTTTCATTTTCTGTTTTCAGTGGAAAACCCAAAAACAGGAAATTTTTTAAAAAGAGAAGGAATTTTGGGTTTCCGGGAAGATAAATACGTATATCCCCGCTGGTCTCAACGTTCGCACAATCAATTTTTAAAATATTAACTATTTTTTGTCATGACCTATACAGGGTTTTTCCCATAAATATGTTTAACTCTGAGGGGGTGACCTTAGCTTTTGAGGGAAAGGGGTCTTTGGATCCGAAAAAATGTTACTGAAAGGGTGGTGTCTCTTCTTTGTTTTTTCCTTTTAAAACCCGTTTGGTCTGGATATCTTTAAATTTTTTGGGGGTAAAAAAAAAGTCTTCAATTTCCTTCTACCCCGGACGTAAATTTGGGTTTCCCTTTCGTTTTGCTGCGTTTAAAATTTTTTGTGGGGAGTTTTAAGACTCATGGGAACCGTGACAGTCCTTTCAGGTGAGCTGGGAAAAATTTTTCCCCTTTTTTTTTTCATCGTGCCCCCATTTCCCCTATTTGTGGGGTTACCCAAACCCGGGAGGCCCTTTAAAAGGCCTTTGGATTTAAACAAAACCCACGGGAGCCCAAGAATACAAAGGGGGTTAGCCCCCCGATTCCTTGCCCTTTCCCGAGACGGATGCGGGGGGCCAGGCCCCGTGACGGTAGATTTGGTTTTTAGCCAAATGGGTCTCAAACCCACCGGGGGTTTTTCAACCCACACCCCGGGGGCCAAACCCGAGCCTCCGTAAGAACCCAATTCAGGGGGTAAGGGGAATTTCCCGGGGGTTTTCCAGTTATGGGCATTTCCCGGGACCCTCCTTGACAGAACCCATTTTTGGGAATTTAAAATATGTTGAGGGACAGTTCTAGGCTCTTTTAAGCCTCTACAAAGAGGAACGTCTGTAGCATTTAAAAAAGATTTAAAAAAACCGAAACCCTTTAATTTCCCAAATTTTTTTCCATTAGGTCCCCGTAAGAGGGAGTTTTAAAAGACCCAAAAATAGATGGTATTACAAAGTAAATGTATTGTACTGTACATTGCTAATGAGACCATTCTCATCAAAACATTTCATTTTTGTCTTGGTCATTGAAATATTCTGCTTTGCCGCTAATCTGACCCGAATTCAATGTTCTTATGCAGATGTGTATTGTACTACTTGTACAATAAGCCGATTTCATCTACAAGGCCGGCCTTCACCATGAGTAGTCACGTCCTCCTATTATTTCAGCAGATAATAAGCACTTCCACTCCTTTCAAATATTTTAATGGCATTAAGAGATAATGTTAATTTTTTGTTCAAAAATCCCATTACCCTTATATAAGTTCCCAAAAAAAAAAACCGGTTGAAAAGCTATTAAGAATTAATGACAATTACCTTCTATGACAAACGGGGTCACTGGGGGCATTGTGGTATTTCTCCCACATATCCCAGATTCCATGGGAAAGTCCGACCTAATTAAACACACAGAACCGAAAACAAGGTCTTTCCATTATGTCTGCTGCCTGAGCACACGCCGGGAGTCGTGAGGGGCTTAATTTGATGAGTTTCTGTTCAGACATATTGTATACACAAGACTGTCTCAACACCTTTCATGTTAATTGGACAAGGTAGCTTCAAGTAGCTGACATTATCACAGGGCCGTATTGGCATGTAAATGAAGGAGAAAAGGCTCCTTGGCACAAGCTCATTTCCATATCAATAAATAGAACGGGGCAGCTATGCACCATTTACACCTGTGGATCCTTTGTCTTCTTCTCTGTTCTGCTTCAGTGCCTTCAAGAGGCGGCTAAACACAACATTTACTTTGCAGAGTTCATTTCATTAGATTATTTCACTTCATGCAGGTTTACACATAATGGTTATCCCCTAAAAGCCTTAAGGTGTATTCACACGGCGCAGTTCTGTTGTGTTAAAAAAAAAAAAAAAAAAAACATAGCATAACTTCATGTGTTGTTACTGCAGTTTTGCAATGCATCAATTGACCGGGCAGTTTTTACTGGTGAAAAACATTTATTTTTCATGTCTGAAAAAATGGCAACAAACTGGTTAAAGTGCATGTGGTTTCTTTCAGTGCAGTTTTTTAAAGGGAACCTGTCACAAGCTAGTATCAGACATCATGTTTCCAGCGCTGTGTCCCTGTAACACAATACAGCATTTAATGCTTAAATCTAGCAGTTTGCAGCCTGTTCTGCCAGAGAAGAGTCCAGTGTATTCATGAGCAGGTGCTAGCCCCGCCCACTTGCGTTTTTATTCCAAAAGTAAATTTTTAAATCAGTTTTGGGACTGGGAAGAGCTAGCTGGGGGGGCGGGCAAACACCTGTTTTTGAAAAACCCCGGGACTCCTCTCTGGCAGAAAGGCTGAAAACTGCCAGATTTGAGCTTTAAAAGGGTTGTCTCACTACAAGGATTGCTGCTTTTTATTTTAAAGATCTTCAAAAACAAGTCACTTGAAATATGTGTCCTTTAACAAATCCTACCTATTCTGGAATATCCCCTCTTGTAGGGGGCTGCATCACTCCTCAGGTCACTATAGCTACAGACCTTTTTGATCCTCCTGATAGGTGCAGAACTGGGGGGGCTATGCACAGACCTGGCTTCCTGCAGCCTATAGAAGCCATAAACACGCCTCTGAAATTTAAAGTGAAAACCCAAAAAAACAGGACTGAGGGAAGATGAATAATGCAGTGAACAACCCTTTAAAAACCTAAATTTTTGCATCTTACAGAATTAGGGACACAGCACGGGGAAAAAGCGGTCCTGTCACTAGCTTGTGCTGCCCTCAGCAAAGGGGGCATAATCTATGTGACAGGTTCTCTTTTTTAGTAATTTCGTAGAGAAATACAGGCTTATTTCAATGGAAAAACATGCATTTTTCTTTTCTTTGGGGCCTTTTTAAAAGTGATTTTTGCATTGTTTTTGTTGTACATTTTGAATTCATATGTTCATGTCTTTTTCTGTAAAACTCCATATTATTTGATGCTTTGATACATTAAGGGTTGTCCCTTAGTCTCAAGTGGTCGCAGGTATGTCCTGAAAATGCAAGGCATGTGCCTTAAATCCCTGAGGGGCGCTGTTTTTTCCATATCATCAGGACATTTAAACACACTTTCCAACAATCTGAGAGCTGGCAAGTCTTCCACAGCCGCTAACTGTTGGCTGCTCTTTAAATACCAGTGGCGCCAGAGAAGTATTATGAGACACTGCCCTTATGTCACTGGGTGCAGGGGGCCCACCTGGCCTACAGCTAGACTATATAGTGTAGCTGCAGAGACGTGCACAGCCTTTACTGCACGAGTGCAGAGGGAGGTAGGCACTGCTCTCTCCCTCCTCCCTCTCAGCCTATCCAGCTTTCCTGAATATCCAGCTATTAGCATCCAGGAAAGTTGGGTGCCTGCTGGGGGAAATGTTATCCAACTTAGGCTATCCACCTTAAATCCACACCTAAACTGACCTGCAGTGGAGATTTTAAGTTCACAGCATGCCTATTTAGGTCATCTGAAGATCGTATTTTTCGTGAATATTTCCCATTGAATTCAGTGGGGATGAGAATATTTACAGTAGAACACAAAATTTCATTGTGTATCTCCAGCAAAATCCACAACTACAACAATAGAATATGGCTTTTTACAGTTTAGATAAAAAAAACCAAACTACGAGACACCTCCCTTAGCGTTCCCGTGGTCTGAGAAATCTGACCTTGTTTAAAGAGTTACTCCCATTTCATGAATTAGCTTAAGACATGTAGGCAAAGGTAAACAAAGATTATTGCAAAAACAGAAAACCATGTTCTAATTTTGCTTCATTTCAGAGTTAGAGGAGTTCTTATCTCCTACTTGTTTACACATGCTTCTCTAGTTAGACCTCTCTCTTTTCTAGCAGTGGCCAGCTGGTGACATCACTACCTGCTGCAGCATCATAGGAGCTTCTCACTCTCTGCTCTTGTCTTTCTACTGAGAAAAACTTTAACCCATAGAGTTACTGACGTGGGAGCAGCCTTGTGCCATCCTGTCAGGTCTGCACAGCACATTTTTGTGTAATTGCATCAAAGATAGCAGAGTCAGCAGATAACAATGTCTAATACATAAATCAGTGGCACACTAAAGACTAAGTAAAACCTCAAGTTATATAGGAATATAGGAATGCTTTACAGTTTGGGAAAAAATGATGCATTTTAAAAAGATTTTTTTTTTTTACAATTGTGATGCCCAATCTCAGAGTCTCAATGTTCTTGTGTGCCGCTTATTGTTCCATGGGAAACCCTTTGACGTTTTGGGGAGGTTGGAGCTTAATACCAATCTTTGATCAAAAACTGATAAACTAAGAGGACGGTTTTTCTATATTTTACTTAGCTGTAATGCATTTCCTATATTCCTATATAACGTGATGGTTTGTGTTTTTTACTTAGTCTTTAGTGTGCCAATCCGATTTATGTATTAGATATTTGTCATTGCCTTTTCAGTGTGCACCTTGCTTACGTTTTCTAAAGTATATTTTAGATGTGCACAGCTTTTACCCATTCTTTGTAGCAGATTAAACAATGTGTATTTGGCCAGCGGTGTACACTTTTCTATAACACTAGAGGCTCCTCTCATGACATTTACAGCTGGCTGAGCTCACCATTTATAGCACAGAAATCTGCTTGAATCTGCTTACTTGTTTTACAACTCTTCCAGTCAGTTCTAGTCCTCCAACAGAACTTAGTGGGGGGCCTCCCACCTTTTGGAATAGGAGCTGCAGGGTTGTGTAGACCCGCATACAGCCTGCACAGGAAATAGGAGCCTGAAGATACTGGGAAGAGTGAAAGCAGCTAGATAAAACGCCTTTAAAGAGGTTCACTGGACTTCAAACAGCTGTAGGTTGGGGGTATACGTCGCACCGTCGAACGCTTTGGCCTGTGAATGGCTGCCCCATTGCATGTAGAGGGGTGGCACGTTTCACTGTGCAGACGGAGCTGGACGGGACGGCACCTGGACGGAATCGGGGAGCGTCATGGAGGTGAGTATACTTTTTTTTCTCTTACTTTTAATTATTACCGTGGTACCACCAGTTTTCAAGTCATGGACAATCCTTTTAGCCTTCTTAGGCTTTTTGTACAGAGTTAAGTGACCTGTTGTGCCATATTGAACAGGAAAGCTCATTGGGCGACATGTGTGAAACCTGGCAGAGACTAGTTAGTGAGACTAGTTAGTGTATCATTCGACAGTATATTTGAACGATTACAGCTTTTTATTACAGTAAAGGTGTTTCTGTGTGCAGCCAAAACCCATGCGCCAAAACATTTGTCTCGCCAGTTTGATAATTGGGCATGGGTTCAGCGCTAGCATTTGTTGCAACACATTCTGTCGAGACACATTCAGAAATATGGCTAATCTTATGAATGTGGCGCGACAAGCCCTTAAGAATTGGCAGTTTTGGCAAAAGACCTTTTAAAAATATGGCAGACTGGGGCAACGACAGATTTTTTTGTGCAAATCACAGCAGCAGAAAGAAAACTGGTGCAAGCCCGTTCAGAACTTGTCTGTCGTAAGGGCAAGTAATACCTAGCCGAAATTCACTGGGATGTTGGACTCAATTGTACTGTATATGTTTGCTGTATGGAATAGCACAGCACATCAAGCTGTTTAGGCTTTACAGAGGTATCCAATACTAAAAATTATGAAATAAATAAAAGTGACTTCTATGAATAAAACATCAAACGTGTCAAGTCCTTGCTAACAAGCCATTTTGTTCTGAAACCTAATGTGTGCCAGCATGGTGGCATGGGCCAGGCAGTCACCAAGGTGCTGCATTTCAATCCAGGATAAATGACAGGTGTCATAGTCCCGGTCCTGTATGAATGCTGTGTATGTGTGCCAAATGATCTCCATGATCTAAGACCTCTTGTTGATTCACCTTATTCTTGACATGATTACTCAAACTTACCAATATTCCCAATGGTTTCAGTAGTCTCCAAGGTGGAATACAAAAGGGCTTTATATAAAACTTGTTCAGAGTGGGTGGTTTAGATCGTTCTCAAGGCTGGACATTAATATCTCAGATCTAAGCTTTCAAACATTGAACAGTATGTGAAAACTTACAGGGGTTGTCCTATTTGACTGCTTCACTCTTCACAGCTTCTTCAGGCTCACACTTCCTGTTTAGGCTGTGGGTGGGTCTACAGCAGGGATTGACAACTCAGCTCTGCTAGCTCCTATTCCTTACTGAGACTGTTATAGGGACATTACAGATGGAAAACTTGTGAAAACAATGACACTGTTCAAGCAGGATGTCTGGCTATACATGTGAACCAGCAGAGCTGTACCTGTCATGAATGGAAGCTTCAATTGGAGAGTTTCATTCTGCTAAGGCACATTGTTAGGTTGAATGACTCTATCTTTGATGTTACAAACAAATGTACTCTACAGACCTTATAGGATGGCACAAGGCTGCTCCCAAGTCAGTCAAAGGGTTAAAGTTTTTCTCAGTAGAAAGATAAATGGGAGCTCTTTGCTGATAAACACGCGGGAAAAGTGTATCAGTCTACCCTTTAGCAAAAAGGAGTATTTAACAAAAGCTTGTTAAAAAACAAAGAAAAAATGCTCTAACCCTGAAAAAAGCAGACTGGACAGCAATTTTTGGGGCACAGGTCTTTATTTTTATGCCTAAATGATTACGCTAATAAAGGGAATGGAAATTCTGTATGACATATGCTCCCGCACAAAGGGCGAAATGTTTGAATGGGGGCCCCAGAGTTGGCGTTTTTCACCCCGAAAATGGTCGCCCTGTTTGTTATTTTTGTAACCAGGCGCACTCCATTATTGGCGCTTACAGAGCACCCGGCATTTGTAAGGCCCCTGAGATCAGGGGGCTGGGGGAGGCTTGTCACACTACAACCATCGAAGCCACACATTTAAGCTTTAGTAGCCCAGGACATTCTGTTGGAAATAGTAGGCAAAGTGGTTTACTGAGCCATAGTTTTTTCCGTTTGTAGTGAAACGTAAATTTTGACCCAAGTAAACATTTCATAGATTCAGGTACATTCTACACTACTGATGCACGCAAAAAAATGGGAACTGGGCTACAAAAATCATACATGTCGCCCATAATGTTTCCCCTTTAGCCTAGTGCTAAATAGCAACTTTGGCTGCACAACATTAAAGGGGTTTTCCTTTCGCAGACATTTTTGGCAAACCCAATGGTGTATCAAAAATTTCTGATGTCGGGGTCCCCTCTCTGACGCACTTTTTGGAACAAACCCTGAATGCCCCGAAAAACAGAGGGTGCTGTGATGGTAACACCTCCATTAATTAAATGGCCTTCCGATTAATTTGAGCACGGGTTCTATTAATCGGCTGATAGTAAATGAGATTGTGATAAAATTGTGTAGATAAGGATTTCTTTTTTTTTATTTTTTATTTGCCTGTTACTCTGAGTTGTTTGGGGTTAAAATGGGAAGTTGCCCTTACCCCCAGCAGGAAGGGGCGCTGGGTATGGAGGGGCTGGTTTTTTTCCCTGGGGGTGTTGGGGGGGGTGGGGGGGGTTGTGTTTTATTTGCTTGGGCACCAGAAAAACCCTTCCCCCGCCCTGCCTCCGACCCATATGGACAATTACCATTCAAAAAATTGAATTGCTTTTTTTAAATTTTTTATGATCAAGAAATCACAAAATGGTAATCCTTCAAAGTCTTTTTGAACAGAAATTGTTGTGCCCATACCCCTTTTAAACCAGAATCAGTATTGTAATATTGGAGCTATCAGTAAAATCTACATTCTTTATAACATGTAACACCATAACAGTATTAAAGACTAATACATTTTAGTAAATTGCAGATTTGGTAACAACTCCAAATGGGGAGGGCATTCTTCTGAGAGATGGGGTGTTTCGTCGGTAGCCATACCATCCATTGTAGCCAATCACCGGCTTGATAGAAGATAAAAACAAGCCATGGCCCCTGGTGTGCTCTGCAGAATGACCTAGGACATGACATGAATATTGATGACACAGTGCAATCATAGGTGACACGGCTGCAGACTGTACCATTGACAGCCAAATTACTCAAAGACCATGCAGAACACATTGCACTGGCCTCATTACTGACCCCGTCACTGCCGGACTGCTGAGAGCTGCAGACAGTAGCAGATCTCTATTACTGGTGTGCACAGGGGGAAGAGGTCACTGTACTGAACCCCAAGGGTACAACATAAAATTAATAGTAGAATAAGAATAAAATAGAAAATGGCTCCCTCCCCCAACAGCAAAGAAAAAAATGATTCCCAAAAATAATGTAATAGTCATACAGAAGAAAAGAGATAAATGACTGTACCTGATCCAGAGCAATTTCTGGCTTGTAGATAAAGAGCAGCTGCACCTTTGTGCTGGAAGCGGTCAGCGAGCTCACCGAGTGTTGATGTCCCTCCATGTGACTGCAAAACCAGAATGTCAATAATGTGTCATAGGCATAAAATGAAGACCCCCCACCTACATGTGCATCTTCTTATGTAGCAAAGGAGTCTTTGGGTCCCCTTACGCAATAGGGCCCCAGAGCAACTGCTGCCTCTGCACCCCCTATAGCTACGTTTCTGAAAGGAGCAGAACATATTTCTGTTGTTTGTTGAAAGTCCTTACAGATCACTCTTGCTAAAAGTAATGGAAGGGTTATACAAAAGAAAAGCAAATGTAGTGCACGCCCTTTTGGAAGTTGCTGAATTGTGGAGGTATCTAGGTTAAACTGGACTTGCTGCTCGGATCGCCGTTGGCCAATCTGAACAGCTGTGAACAAAGGATCTGTGGAGCCAGAAACGCGTCAGCAGATGCCAGTTACAGGTTTTATCTTTGTTTTGATTTAATGTTATAAATAGAAGGCTAGAATAAGGCTTTTATATGCTGGATCTTCTACTCTAATTCTTTGAGAAAAGGATTTTTTTAACATCAGGATTAGTGTTGCTTGAATAGGTCTCTGTTCATTTCGACAACAGTTTGGTCCAACTTGTCACAATAATTAAAGCTTTGGATGTCCCAAACCCCAATCCCAAGTGGGTGAAAAATTCTGGATGTGTTTTCTGGCCTCTGGAAAACACCTGCAGCAGCCAGATTCCTCCAAACTGCATTGGGTTAGCTTTATCCCCAACCCTAATCTCAGCTATAGTTCTGACTCAATAAAAAACCAAACCCTAAATCCAAACCTTTCCCAAACCCAACTTATAATTAGGATAAGGGTATTGAATTCTGACAAAATCCAGTTTAGGATTTTGGCAGAACTTGGATTCAGTTGCTGATATCTGGGTCAAATTAAACTGTGACCCAAATCCGAAATGCAGCACGAGTCAGGCTCTAGATGTACAAACAAGGTGCCCTGGCAGTTAGAAAATACAGAAAACCATGCTTTGAACTGACCTCCATTCCAGCCATGCCTCTGCCAGGCTTCTCTTCAGGTCTTCTATTGCCTTCTGGCTCCTGTCGGTCCGTTGGTGCGCAAAGAAGTCACTAATTCCCTGTAGTGGTCACGTGACATTGTCTGACTTCACTGTTTGGAAGGGCAGGCTCCGAATAGTAGCACCAGACAGTGTCTGATGACCACTGCAGCCAGAAGATAACAGAAGTCCCGGGGAGAGGACCAGCAGTGACATCGCTGGAACGGACAACAGAGGCAAAAGGGAGTGTGGTGTTTTTTTTATTTTGTTGGAACAACATACTTAAAAGTTTCGAGGTGGACAACCCCTTTGTAGCGTCAGGGCTACTAAAATACAAAATAAAACAACTTTGCAAACAGTCTTCACTAAAAACACCCTGTAGTTTTGTGTATACAGCTCCTATGCAGATCTATGTCTCTATAATTGCATTAACTAGTGCCTGTTGCTAGACATAAGCCTAAGCTTATTGAAATGCTGCCTAGTGCTTGCAAACATCCTCTATAACAAGATGTGCAGGAGTCTATTATACATAATTACAATAGGGAACCTCCACCTGAGAACTGACCAGGAACAATATCCTGGACACGTCAATAAATAGTACGTCCCTGAACAAGTTTTCTCTGACAACTGCTTAGAGTCCAAATAATTTAGGGTCAATGACTGGAAAGAAGGGGGAAGTTTACTGTAGAAGTAATTTCTATATTTCTCAGTTTTTTGGCTAAAGATAGGCTTTATAAGCTGGAGACTATAGCTCTCATTTATCAAAATTGTCTAACAATAAGACTGTCCTTGTTGCCCATAGAAACCAATCATTTGCTATGGGCAACAAAGGCAATCTTAGGATATGTTCACGTGGTGTAAATTGACGCCACAAAATGAGCTTCAAACTACTCCTAATGAGAGGAAAGTGTGTAACATATTTAGCAGTGTGTGTGCGGCGAAAATTCGCTCCACCACTATTTTTATGGGCTTTTACTGGCATAAACGAATCCAGAATCTACCAGTCACTTACATTTACACCAGTAAAAGTGTCCCAAAATAAACGGCACAATTACGCTTGTAAAATACACATTGTGTGGATGACGCAGAGCCGGGATGATGGGTAGGCAGAAGTGGGCAATCGCCTAGGGAGCCAACTCTGCCCATCACGTGGGGTGCGCTGCTCGCATAATCATAGTAGTACGCTGCTATTCACGCCCGGCGTCGCGGTCTGACAGGCACAGACTGATTGACATTGAAGCGGCTGCCTGGCTGCAGCACAGCGGCGCACTCAGTCTTACCAGTGGCTGCTGCTGCTCGGTCGGCCCACCGCCCCCCCTTCCTCTGATGCGCGGTGCCGTCTTCTGCGGAGCACATGACCACAAGTGCTGCGCAGCTACGTGCCTCACTCTGGACCAATTCCTGCATGTTGCGGATTCCTGCATGTCGGCTTAGTCAAAGAGAACTAGTGCAAAGGGGAGAGAGGAACTTGTGCAGAGGGGAGAGTGGAACTGGTGCAGAGGGGAGAGGAACTGGTGCAGGGGGGAGAGAGGAACTGGTGCAGGGGGAGAGAGGGACTGGTGCAGGGGGAGAGAGGGACTGGTGCAGAGGGAGAGTGGAAAATGGTGGAAAAGGGGGGAGTGGAACTGGTGCAAAAGGGGAGAGTGGACTGGTGCAAAGGGGAGAGTGGAACTGATGCAGAGGGGAGAGGAATTAGTGCAAGGGGCGAGAGGAATTAGTGCAAGCGGGAGGAAGAGGAATTAGTGCAAGAGGGAGAAGAATTGGAATTAGTCCCATTTTTTGGGAGGGAGGGCGTAATTTTTTGGGAGGGAGGGAGGGGGGCGCCATTGATCATACTTGCCTAGGGCACCAAAATGCCTTGTCCCAGCCCTGGGATGACGGCGCATATTTTACATTGGTGTAAATCAGACTTGCGTAGAACATTTTTTAGAAGCATATTTTGGGGCATATTTCAGCACAAAATATGCAACAAAACAAGCGTAAATTCACCCAGTGTGACCATACCCTGGGGCGTATTTGCAGGGCTTGCTTCATTGCATAATTGTGCTGCAATGGGGCAAGACCCCTGCAAAAAAGCACTCGTTGGGGAAAATCTAATTGGGAACAGGACCTGAGAGCTGTTCAAAGTACCTACTGGTACATGCACTTTTAACAGCAGCATAGCGCGTACAGGTGCGTTTATATACGTCCTGTGAACCCGGTCGCACTGTTAGTCAGTTTTGATAAATTCGTCCCTTTGTACCAACATTTTTTTAATAAAAGAATACGCAGAACCTGATTTTTATCCCACACAGGGCAAATATTTAGAAGGGAATGGGGGTACAAGTTCAAGGATACTTCCACAACAGTTAAATAGCAGCCTACCCCCATAGAAGAGACATGTATTGGGTGCTTCACCTTTACCCTTTTCTATAGATTATTTCACTAATCTGGGCAAAACGTGTGGGACTAAATGTATTTTTTGCAGGAGGACAAAAAAAACTAACATAATTCTGCCCAGATTACAGAGACATACTGTGCCCAAATAATGCCACAAAATAGTCCATAATGATGGGATAATGCAGAAAAAAATAAATAAAACTGCCAAATAACAAACATCCATATTGCGAAAAACATGCTTATGAAAAAAAATCACACCTGTGATATAAGACATGGGGCGTTCAGGCTGATCAAAAGGGGATTTAATGGTTGTGAGGGCACCAACAATACCCTTTTACAAAAATTTACTTCTAAAAATGTTGCCCCAAATGTAGACCACCTATGACTCACTGCCCGTCCCCTCAGTATCGTGGCCAGTCTACTGTGGAAATAAGCGAGCACATGGCGGTCCTTTTGGGCATTGTAAGGAGGGATGACAGAGCCCAACTTTGGTAAGGAGACACTGTAATCCTTTGAGATAGTTTCAACAGCCACACAGTCCAGAACAAACCTCTTCTCCCTCATCTGAAGTTCGGCCAAGGAGGGAGATGGTGCAAAGCGACTTGAGAAACATGATTTTTCCTTACTTGGGGACACAGCAGGTTCTGCCATTGAAGCAGCTGATACTTTTCAATGATTTTCTAAGGTCTACCTGTTTCCTAATAAATTCACAACAGTCAATGCACAATAGAGCTCATGGGGTGTTGCTATAGACACACAGAGAAACAAGTCCAGGCTTCTTTCACGAACAATTAGTCTTTGGTCTCATTACAAGGTTCCTCAGCAACACACATACATGACTTGGCTTCTATGCAGCAAATCTGGAAAAGCAGGAGACAAATTTGTAATTTTTTTAATGTGCGCGCTATAAAGGGTTCAAGGTACATATGAAGAGAAAGGGCAATAGCCGAGATAGCTTAAAGGGATGGGAGTCATCTCAAACATGCTTGGAATATCCCACAGAGGAATAGCGGAAACCCTCTGTAAGCCTGCGGGCATGTTAGTGTGGGGCTGCTTTTCAGGGAGAAACACAGAAAAAGAGAAGCAAAAAACAACTGGTGAAGTGAAAGAGGCATGTGCAATAATATACAGTAGCCCCACAAATCAACTCCACTGGTGGAGCCCAAGAATCAACTCCACTGGTGGGCCCCAAGAATTAACTCCATTGGTGGAGCCCAAGAATCAACTCCACTGGTGGAGCCCAAGAATCAACTGCACTGGTGGAGCCCAAGAATCAACTCCACTGGTGGGCCCCAAGAATTAACTCCATTGGTGGAGCCCAAGAATCAACTCCACTGGTGGAGCCCAAGAATCAACTCCTCTGGTGGGCCGCCAAGAATCAACTCCACTGGTGGGCCCCAAGAATTAACTCCATTGGTGGAGCCCAAGAATCAACTCCACTGGTGGAGCCCAAGAATCAACTCCACTGGTGGAGCCCAAGAATCAGCTCCACTGGTGGGGTCCAAGAATCAACTCCACTGGTGGGCCCCAAGAATTAACTCCATTTGTGGAGCCCAAGAATCAACTCAACTGGTGGAGCCCAATAATCAACTCCATACTGGTGGTGCCCAAGAATCAACTCCACTGGTGGAGCCCAAGATCAACACCACTGGTTGGAAGCCCAAGGGATCAAACTCCATTGGTGGAGCCCAAGAATCAACTCCATTGGTGGAGCCCAAGAATCAACTCCATTGCTGGGCCCCAGGGCCCCCAAGAATTAACTCCATTGGTGGAGCCCAAGAATCAACTCCAATGGTGGAGCCCAAGAATCAACTCCATTTAGGTATGGAGCCAAGAATCCAACTCCATTCTGAGGCCCCAAGAATTAACTCCATTGGTGGAGCCCTAAGAGGTCAACTCCATGTGTGGAGCCCAAGAATCAACTGCCATTGAGGCCAAGAATTAACTCCATTGGTGGAGCCCAAGAATCAACTCCACTGGTGGGCCCCAGGCACCCCAACACTGATCTCAAACATTTATGGTATACTCACAGGACAAGCGACAGAGCGAGAACAGGGAACAGTGCAAAGCAGTGCACCAACCAGAAAAAAACCTAGAGCATACAGGTCAAATAGGTGAGTTGTGGAAATTACCAAGAAGGACCGATATTTGGGCCAGTGTGGTGATATTGGAGCACAGGGATTCTATATGAGGACAGGGAATCATATCCGAATGAAGAAGGTGCTATTCATATGGCTTACCGTCTATGAATCCAAAAGAGTACACAAACTCTGTTCTGAGGTCTTGAAAGTTGTTATAATCCTGTATATAAAATGGTTTACCAGTAAATGGTTAATGTTACGCCAATTGCTGTATGTTTACACGGCTGATTTTCTGCTCTGAAAACTTCTGTGCTGAATCAGCATAATATCCACACCTCAAATCTGCTCCAGTAAGCATGGATTTTGGATATGGATTTGACGCTTATTTGAGAGGCAGATTTTCAGCTTGTAATATACTATGTGGGGATTCAGTGCAGAATCCGCCTCAGGAATTCACGTCAGTTCTTTTTCAGCGCTGAATTTCTTCAGAACGCAAAATAAATCCACACCGCGGTAAATGAGCACCGTGTGCAATGGGGGACGGACTGCAGTCTGATTTGCATGCTGGTTCGAACGGTTTTCAATCAAATCCACAAAAATTAGTGTCCAAATCAGCCGTGTAAACTTACCCTTTAGACCTAAAAACTTGTCCACTTCCCCTCTCCTTTTTCCCCTTTGACATTTCTTGTCGATTCCCCTTTTAGTTTTTATTTTTTACCCTGTTATAATAAACTCCTTTTTTCAGCTCAGTTGTATTTGATCAATTATAAATGTAGCCCAAAACTCATCAGACCCTACAGCCACATACATTGGTATATATCCTGTCCTGCAGTTGTGTTAACCTAGTGGCACTGTTTTCAGGAAATCATTCTTGTTTTGGCATTGGTCATCTGCAATAGCCCCCTAGTTTCTTTACATGTCAGCTGGCACAGTTCCTCTCTGATTTTTCCTTCTGCAAAAGACAAAGACGGGTGGCCCTATATGCGTCTCACAATCAGTATTACTACATGTAAAGTACTGCACTTACATGTATTAGCAGGTCTGCATGATTTTCGGTCTAAAAAGCGCCTCTCTACAGTCCGTGCATACACATTAAGAGCATTAAAAGGACATGTAGTACGCACTAAGAAAGTGCCGTTAGACCACCAATCACTGCATGTACCACTAAAACATGAAAAGCATAAGGGCATGTAATACCACACGACGTAGAGAGGCCTACTAGATCACCAATTACTGCATGCCCTCACAAAAAGTGTAAAGCATACAGGGCATGTAGTACCCCCGACGAAGAGGTACTTTAAAAGCCACACGATCACCTCACTAAACATTAAAAACATAAAGGACATTTAGTACCCCCCCCACTGACTGAAGAGGACATAGACCACCAACATTCAGCACCTCACTAATACATGTAAAAGCGTACAAGACATGTAGTACCGCAAGTACTGTAGAGAGGTCTAAAAACCCCAATCACGCATGCACCTCACTAATACATGTAAGAAAGAAGGACTGTATACGCACTGTACTTAAGAGGACATAACGAAAATCACTGCTGCACCTCACAAAAACATGTAAAAACATACGGACATTAGGGGGCCACTGTACTGTAGAGATACTATAACCCCCAAAACACTGCAGCCCTTTAACTAATACAGAAAGAGCTTTTACAAACATGTACCCCCGCACTGAACTGTAAAAGGGGTATTATAGACCCCCAAATACTGCATGACCCACTAATACAGTAAAGCGTACGGGCATTAAAACCACCTGTACTGTAAAGAGGTGCTACTAGAAAACCAACACTCAGCCCCTCACTAAAACATGTAAAGCATACGGGACCCTGGGGGCCCGCACTGTATTTAAGAGGTACATAGACCACCCACGCAGCTCCATTAAAACTTTTAAAGCAGACAGGCATTATTAGTGAAGTGCATGCAGTGATTGGGGGTCAAAATAGCGCCTCTCTACAGTACAGTGGGTACTCTGCCCTAAAAGCTCTTACATGTATTAGTGGGTGCACAGTGATGGGGTCTATAGCCTTTACAGTACAGTTTGGATTACATGCCTGTACCTCTTACATGTATTAGTGGGGTGAATGAGTGTTTTTGGCACTATACACCTCCAACAATACATGTGGTACACTTTTTTCTGAAATTTATTTTAAAAAAAAATTTTAAAACATAATAAATAATTACAAAATTTTGACAAAAAATGCAAAAAAACCAATGCACAGAACGATGTATCTCATCATGGCTTAACTAACACCGGTCCAGCCCAACACCACCCCCCACAAAAACCAACTAATCAATATTTAACAATAACTAATACAAACCAAAAGCCCTGGCCTGGTTTTCCCCGGGAAACAGGCCAAGCCAAGCCCGAAACTTTGAGGGATCCTATTAATTTAAAAGCCCCAAATCAAACCCGAGATCCCACTTGGGCATTCCTTTTCCCCCCATCATAGTGCCCTTGTGCCTAGAGAGAAAGCGCTCCTTAAGTTGCCTCCAGTTATTCCGTGTACTGTACCTGTTGTCTCCGTCCCTCGACCATCAACCTTTGCTGCCTGTCCTGACCTTCTTGCCTTTCCCCGACTACGAGACTGCCTTATGATTTTGTACCACGCTGCACCCCGGCGGCCACTTGCGAACCTCCTGCTTGAAGCCTTGCAATGGCGAAGTACTGTTGATCTTGGTCTCATGATGTTGATCTTGGTCTCAAAATGTGAACAGCATTATGAGGAGGGCTGTTTAAATCCCAATTCAGATTGATCCTCTAAATTTATTGGGGGATTCACGGATCAAAAACCTGTTGTGAATTTTGCCAACAAGCTCTTTCTTAGAGATCAGCAAGTTGTGTAAAAAGTACTGAAACATTGAACAGTTGGACGTGTGCATCTAAAGTTAAGAGATGGTCTCATTTAGTTCATTTAAAAAAAATGAAGAAATGTTATGTTCATCCTGATAATTTCAACCAAAAGCCAAATATCCCCAACTTTTTGCGAGTAGTGTATGCAAGGTATTCCCTGAATGAGACATTGTGTGGATGAGAGCATTTGTTGTTCCAAAACCTCTATATACTGATCAATATTTATAGTGCCTTTCAAGATGTTTAAGCTGCTCATGTCATAGGCACTAAGAGAAGATGGCAAAGTTTCCGGATTGTGTTGATCTATGGCTGCTTCTTTGCATGATAGAGCTTTAACTTGCAGTTGTAGATTGCACAGCAAACTGTGTTTACAAGCAACAATTTCTAGAAGTATTGCTGAGCCTATGCAGTGTTCTGCATGAAAAATTCATCCCTGTTTTTAATGCAGTTCTCGTCTGTAGATAACAAGCATCCAATATTGACCATCAGCCATGTCCCTTTTGCACATGGATTTCTCCAGAGTCTTTTAATGATATTATGTACCATAAATTGTGGGATATTTAAAGTCTTTGCAATTTTAGGTCGATTTTATAAAATTGTTTTCCAAGTTTTAGAAGCTGTTTTTCAGATTGGTAAACTTCTGGCCGTCTTTGCTACTGAGAGACTGTGCCTCTTGACGTCTCTTTTATATATATATATAATATATTTTATATATATTATATATTAAATTTTATTTATTTATATATATATATAATATATTAATTATATTGTAATGGCTCACCTGCCGTGGGCCCGCCATCTTGGTCCGGCTATGTGGATTCTCACTCGCGGAATCGCCGTTTTTTCTTTAGAAACGTATGGCACTCAGACACCAGGCTTCCTTTTAAAACGGGCCTCAACCAGTTTTTTTGGCTCAGTATAAACTATAGAAACATTAAACATCAAAAAATAAATAAACATCTAGGCCGTCTGGCCACTAACTTATTTACAGGGTCCTCTCTGTCCCGAGGTTCTGGGCCTATCGCACAGCCCCTCAACATATCGTCTCCACCCTGTGTCCTCAGCTTCCCCGTAGCCTCTGGGGGTCAGAAACTCTCTCTCCGCTCTGCTGCTTCACCTCTGCAGGTAACAGCCACGCCCCTGATCACCTGGAGTACTAGGCTTTTATAGGCTCCCGAGATGTCCAATTATCTGGGCTGGAACCCAGGGACCTGGAAAGCGGGGACAGCCACCCACCCGACACTATAGCTCTCCCGGAAAAACCACCCCTGGGCCCAGCTGCCTTGCAGCTATCTAGCCGCTACTGTACGTGTCAGTAGTATAACACTGATACGAAATTGGTTTGGGTTTTCCCCACCGAGCCAGTTCCTCGGTGGGCACTACAGAAGGTCTCCGGCCTTTTGACCCTCTAGTGGCAAAGGGTCATGGGGACCCACAGCGGTTAAACCCTTTTCACATACCCCCCCCCCCTTGATAAAGCTGTAGGGCCCTTTTTTCATTTTGCAAAGGCCACCCCCGGGGTTTAAAGCTTATTTTGGAGGCAACGTTTCCCACTTCCTTTGGGGCCCGAGGGCAACATTGGGGGTTTATAATAACGTTGGCTTATCCCTTCATTAACCCCTATAAGGGCAACAGATGGTCATAGCCAACCTTTTTTTTTGGGGGGCACCTTTCCCTGCACGGGTCTGAAACCCAAGGTTTTAAACACCAAAGCCCCCCCTTTCTGAAATTTACCGGGTTTAAATATTGACAAATCTACTTTCAAAGGGAATCGACTTTGTGGGGGCTTACAACACCGAAAACTTTGGCATAGTGGGCCCCCTGGGCTGTTTTTCCACTATCTTGGGTCTGCATTTAAGAAAGGGCCCCCTGGTTTGTCTCAGTAAAACCCTTACTAGTGTTATCAGAAGCTTTTAAGGGAAAAGCCCCTTTCAGGGTCTTATCCCACCATGGCCCCTAGGGGTGCACCCGATCAAACCTGCTATTTTGGGGCTGCAGGATTTTAATTTTAGACCCAAAATTTTTTAAAACACCGGGGCCCCTGGTCCTCAATGACCTTCCCCCTGTCTCTTCAAGTCAGATCGCTTCTTATTTTACTTGGGCCCTGGGAAACTCTGCCCCTGGGCTAATTGCTGTAAAATTTGGGTTTCCCAGAGAGAAAATCTGGTCTCCCTAAAAGAAACCCCCTCAGTTATGATACCCCCTCAAACGCAGTATGCTGACTGTGGGGGAGAAGGTACCTCTTTTGCCCTCTTCAACCCGTAGGGGGAAAAAAATCTCTTTTTTGAAGGCCAAAGGGAAAAATCAGGGAAGCCCCGTGGTTCCTTGCCCCCTTACCGGTGAGTTTTTAATATCCCGAGGACCCTTCTGTCCCCCCAAAGGCGTTTTCTGTTTTTTCCTTTCAATATCCTTGTGACTTCGGGGTCACTGGCATCACCTTTTAGCTTCAACCCCCTGCCCGGTATTTGACTTTGGTGACCCCCTGAGGAGGATTATATTGCAATAAAAGGGGCCCCCAGCCAAAGTCTGCTCTGCAACCAAGGGAAAACCCCCAACCCATATCAGAGGACCATGCCCCCGTGCACAGTTTCACCTATCCGTTTAAAACCCGAACCTTTGGGAAATGTGTGGAGGGGTTTTTATCTTTCCCCAAAAAAATCTCCCAAGGGAGAACTCTCATTTCTTTCTGGGTCACTCCCAATTTGGGTCACTATTTACGGTCCCTTTTCCCGAAATGGGGAAATCACTAGAAACCCGGATTACCCCTTTTGAGTTTTTTACCCCCTTTCCAAAAAATGGCGGGGTTAATTTTTTAGGCACCTCAGGGGTTTTCTAGAAGTTCCCCTTTCCCCTCTTTTGCTTTTGTGACCACTGCAGGAAGCTAGAAAAATTGCAGACATGGAACTGTTTTAAACCGGGGGACTTCAAGTCACGGGTTTGGGCCCCCCTTAACCCTCTTTTGGTGTCCCTTTTTGGATTCCAAACACAGATAAAACTGTAAAGGGTGCACACAGAATTTGCTCTGAAACGTTATCTTTACAAACCCTTTTTTTCCTTTTTTCTTGGGCCCCCTTTCCCTTTTCCAAAGGATACACCCCTCTAGGGTCCCGGGGCAAAACCAAATTTTTTAAACTTGTTTTCCTCCACTCTGCGACGGCCCCATTCCCCGGATTTGGGCTTTCTTTTCCAAACAATCACTGGGGGGGGCCCCGTTCCCACTGGGACGAAAAAATTGGTTATCAAAACATGGGCACGCATTTCCCGCATTGCAGGCCAAAATCAGCTAAACCTGTGCATGGGGGGCACTGGCGGGCCCCAATCACCAGCTGGAATCCAGAATTTTCACACAAAACTTCAGGAAAGCACACTAAAACGTTTTTTTTTAAAAGGAGGGGGCAGAAGAAACCTTTTTTCTAAGGGGCAACGCAATTTGGTAAACCTGGGCCCGCACATTTCCCAGTTTTTAATCTTTCCCACAGGAAACACTTTCCCCCGGGTAATGGGGTGTCTCCCCCAGGATCTTCCCAGGGGGAGTTTTTGCGCTGCTTCCTTTTTCTGCGATTGCTGTCCACCTCCCGATGCTGTTAAAAAGGGGGGCTGTTAAATGGGGCTTTAATTTTTGGGCCTACCCCTAACCTCCCCCCCCTGGCTGTGTGACACGGCTATTGGCTACAGGTTTTTTTATTCTCTTAGTAGAAATTTTTTAAAAAGGGAAAAAACGTGCATACGTTCCGGGAAAAAAGAGTTCATCGATTTTCCAAGTCCCAAAAATTTACAAAGGGTTAAATGTCTTCTGGAATCTTCTCTTGGCCTGGGGAAAAATTTTTTGGGGGGCAAGTTTAGACCTTTTAAAGGGTTGGGTTTTCCCACCCCCCCTATTCAGGGACCCCTTAGAGGGGACAAATGTGTCTTCCCTCTAAGGAAAGGGGCCCCGCAAATAAACCAAAGGGGCAATTCCCCCGGGAAAAGCATTTTCTTTTCTGGCACCCTGCTGGTTTTCCCCGCTGCCAGAAATTTGGGGAAGTCTCTGCCCCGGATAAAAAATCAACTTGAAGGGGTTTTACATACCCCAAAATAATGATTTGCAGTCCCACAACAAAATGTCAAAAGCGTGCAATGTTTAACCCCTTTTCTGGGGGGTCTTACAAAGGGTATAAAAGGGCGGATTTTACTCTGGAGGGGCCCCTTTGGCTGCAGTCCCGATCAAAACCCAAAAGGTTGGGGCCCAAAACCCCCTCAAAACCCCCACTGTTTTTTGGGGTGCCTTCCTTTTGACCTCCTGATCTGAGAAAAAATCAGGATCAATCCCGTTTTTGTGGCCCCCCAGCAAATGCTTTCCCCCGCTGGACAACGGGGGGCTTTTTTGCCATTTTGGTGGTTGTCATTTAACCCATTGTATCCAAAGGGCCTGGGGCGTTTGGTTTGCTTTGGGGTGTTTAAAAACCCGGGCCTTTTGGCAATTTGGAATCCCCCTCCAAGCCATTTCCCAAATGTAGGCGCGTTTTGCACCCATTCTTTGGTGGGTATCCTTGGCAGCGTTTTTTCCCCGCTTGGGACTCTGTACCCAAAGGAACATGTGGTTGGTTTGGGGGGAGTTCCCCTTTCCCCAGACTGTGCTCTGGTTGTTTAATTGTTTTTTAATTCTGCTGCTGTGCCTCAAATTGTCCCTGGGTGTTGTTATCCTCCACAATTTTGGATTAGCTCTCAGTTTGTAGTTTGCTTGCATCAGCTGAGCAAACGCTCCTCCATGGCCAAAATTAAAGGGGTAAAAAGTCTCTTTTTGGGTTTTTCTCTTTGCTAGAAAAATCTTGTCACAGGGGAAATCAGCGTCCCGTGTAAACGGCAACAGTCCGTGTAAAGGGAGCAGTCTGGTAACGGCTTTGCACATTTGTACACAGTCTCTTTAAGCACTGCTTCACATTTAGGTCTGGCCCTTTCTCTTGTTGCGAAGACTTCACTTTTCACTGAGTTAAAACTTGCGTATATCCAGAAAAATTTTTGCCTCCTGCCCTTCAGGCACCCCGTTTGTGCCCCCATTTGGCCATGTGCCAATTGCCAGTTGTGCTTTGCCCCGGAAACCTCCACCATTTGTAACGGCTCACCTGCCGCGGCCGCCATCTTGGAGGTCGAGGGGTTTTCACTGCGGGAAACGCCCTTTCTGAAACGGTTTTGGGACTAGACACCCCGGCTTCCTTTAAATGGCCTCAACAGTTTTATTTTGGCTGGATAAAGATGAAAATAAAAAAACAAAAACATAATTAAAAAACTAGGGTTGGCCACTTACTTATTTCAGGGGCCTCCTTTTTCCCGAGGTCTTGCCTATCACACAGCCCCCCAAACAACCGTCTACCCTGTGTCCTCGCTTCCCTGTAGCCTTGGGGTCAGAGTCTCTCTCCGTCTGGCTTTACCTTGCAGGGAACAGCCCCGCCCCGATCCTGGATACTTGGCTTTTTTAGGCCTCCGGATGTCCAATTCTGGGTGGAACCCCCGGGCCTGGATCGGGGGCGCCACCCACCAAATATAGCTGTCCCGGAAAAACCACCCCTGCCTAGCTGCCTTGCAGTTTTCTAGCCGTAATGTAGTGTAGTGTTAACCTGACAGAAATTTGGTGGCTTTTCCCCACGAGCCCAGTTCCTCGGGGGCGCATTACAGAGGTCTCGGCCATGCCTCCAGTGGAGGTCATGCGATACCAGCGGGCACCTTGCACATATTATATATATTTATATATATATATATAAATATTTTATATAATTTTTATTATTTTTATATATATCAAAATTTTTTTTGTGAGCTTTAAGGGTCTGGGCGGGACTCACGGTTTTAGGCGAACGAGACGTATTAGGTGAAAAAATACAGGGCTTCTGTATTTTTATTGGGAGCAACAGAAAATGAAAAAT
>JAODAL010020494.1:0-35000 GCA_025379985.1 Phyllomedusa bahiana
CTTGTGGAAATTTGAACACTAATTCCTCCACAAAATGGTGGGTGGTGCCCCTCATCAGTGCAGATTTGAGATTTGCACATATTCAAAAAAGCTCATAGGAAAGGAGCGAGGGCTCTGCATCCCCACCTATTGCATGTAGCGTTCCTCAAGTCACATGTCTCTGACTAATCAATGGGAATAGAACTAATGCCATAGCAGTTATTCATCTGCAGTCAGCTGTTTCGTGGTGGTTGCCCCTCATCAGTGCAGATTTGAGATTTGCACATATTCAAAAAAGCTCATAGGAAAGGAGCGAGGGCTCTGCATCCCCACCTATTGCATGTAGCGTTCCCCAAGTCACATGTCTCTCACTGAGCAATGTGAATAGAACTAATGCCATAGCAGTTATTCATCTGCAGTCAGCTGTTTCGTGGTGGTTGCCCCTCATCAGTGCAGATTTGAGGGCAGGCGAGAGGCTCTGTTGTCTAGTAATGCTCAGCTGAGCTGCCAATTGAAAATTTTTTGAGTTTGCCCTTTCCTAGAAATTTATTGAGGGACAAAAATGAGAGGTATTGATACAGTCTCGTAGATACAAAGCTCATTGGGCGCCATCGCTGTGTGATAGAGAAAAAAATCATATTTCTTTCAGGAAGCCCATATGTCTGGGCATTCCCACCAGAAATGAAAGTAGGTTCCTCTATGACTCCCATCATCCATCACCAGCAGCGTTTTGAGGCCATTGGGAGGATGGAGCAGAGCACATTAGGGCTTCTGTGGCACAAATTAATTTTTTACGTTCCTGAATAAATCCAGATATTAGGGATGGATGGGAAAGAATATAGATTGTATCCCATTCCTGGGCTATAAGGCTGTGTCCTAGATCAGCCTCCTGTCTAAGTGTAACCAGTGGTGTGATACCGTTCACCATCTTTTCTGTTAGTGAAGTATGGACCTGAGGCACAAAATGATTTGGGGGTTGGTTGGGACCAGGTTCATTCAGACATCTTGGGGTCAGGTTTCTAGAAAATTTCTAGGAGGAGTCTAGAGGGTTGCAAAGACCATGGATCTTATGTTTGAGAACTGTCTAGCGTAAGACTGTGTTTGTTGCCCATAGCAACCAATCAGAGCTCATAGCAACTAGTCAGAGCACATAGCAACCAGAGCCCAAAGCCACCAAACAGAGCTCATAGCAGCAACTTAGAGCTCATGGCAACCAGTCAGGGCCCATAGCAACCAATCAGAGCCCATAGCGGCCAAGCAGGGCCCATAGCAACCAATCAGAACTCACAGCATCCAGTCAGTCCCCATAGCAACCAATCAGAGCTCTGCTTTCGTTTTTCCAGGGCAATATATGAAATGAAAGCTGTGCTGTGATTGGTTGCTATGAGCTCTGCTTGGTTGCTGTGAGCTCTGGTTGGTGGCTATGAGTTCTGATTAGTTGTTATGAGCTTTGTGAACTCTGGTGGCTATGAGCTTGGATTGGTGGCTATGGGCTCAGATTGGTTGCTATGGACTCTAATTGCTATGAGCTGTGGTTGCTATGGACAACAGACAGTCTTACCGCTACACCGTTTTCATACATAAGGTCCCATGTACAAAGCCATTTTAACAGCATTATAGGCCCCCGGGCATAGCACTGCAAGGGCCCTTACCAAATACATGCCTCTAGCCACCCCAAGTACACCCATATTATCAGGCCACTTATGTATGCCTACAAGACTATTTGGCAGGGCAGGAAGCCTTTAGCTCCCTTCTCCACTATGGTTTTTAACTGTTTGCACATCCTAAAAACACACAACTAAGCAAAGTCAACAAAGGAATCCAGGGTATGCTTAATTTATTCCTGAGACATACATAGACCACCTGGGGCCCCTATACTTGTGGGGCCCCCGGACAACTTCTGGGCATTCTCAGAAGAGGGGGTTACATTTTCTGGATTAGACTTTTAAAGGTTGGAAAGTCCGATGTAGACAGGTTTTAGAGGCTTCCTGATGAAAGGTGCCAAAGACTGGTGAGAGCGGGAAGGCCGTATTTGATCAGAATTTAGATTAAAGTAATGAATTGGAGATGAGAATAAACAGGATTAATACCTGCTCGAAGATTAGAAGAACATACATAACAAGGGAAGGAAGGAGAAAGGCATCGTTGACGTTGCTCCAAAATCCAGAACGGTGTCTTGTTTCTCCAGAGTGCCGCTTTTCTTTTTCCTTTAGCTCTAGATCTATCACTGCGTGTCTATTTAAAGCGGTTGTCTCACTACAAGGATTGTTTTTTATGTTAAAGATCTTGCAAAAACAAGTCACTTTGCAATATGTGTCCATTAACAGTGTCCTACCTATTCCTAGATATCCCCTCTTGTATGGGCTGCATCAGCTCCTTAGGTCACTATAGCTACAGACCTGTTTGATCTATCCTGATAGGCTGCCAGCACTGGTTGCTATAGCTACAGACCTGGCTTCTACTGCTGCCTAGTGGAAGCCAGTAAACACGCCCCAGAATTCAAAGTGCAACCAAGAAAACAGGTCTGAAGTAAGATGAATCAATGTAGTGAGACAACCCCTTTTAAATTAGGAGGTAGCTGTTATCCTTAAAAGGAGCCGTCACTGCAGACCTCGAGGACATATCAATAGGATCTGCCATCAATATCTGACAGGTGCGGGTCACAACTCTGGTGCAGCTCGGCTGTTCTCGGACCTCCCATTGCTTTCAGAGTTCTGTGCACCTCTCTGTTCATCTTTGAGAGGTCTTGGGGCACGTTCTCGAGATAGGTGCGGTTCCCAGAGGCATTTACCTCATTTTGTCATATTCCATCAATGTCTGTCATGGGTATACCCCTTTAAAGGGGTTGTCTCACTAGAAGGATCACTGCTTTTTATGTTAAAGATCTTGCAAAAACAAGTCACTTTGCAATGTGTGTCCATTAACCGTGTCCTACCTATTCCTAGATATCCCCTCTTGTATGGACTGCATCAGCTCCTCAGGTCATTATAGCTACAGACCTGTTCGATCTCCCCTGATAGGCTGCCAGCACTGGTTGCTATAGCTACAGACCTGTTCGATCTCTCCTGATAGGCTGCCAGCACTGGTTGCTATAGTTACAAATATATATATATATAGATAGATAGATAGATAGATAGATATCTATCTATCTATCTATTAGTGATGCCTCACTTGGACAATCCTGGGGGTCATGCTTTGCTCTCGGGATCGCCATCCTTTTGTAAGGCAGTTATGGCATACAGGTCACTCCCACACACTATTGTCAAACACTGGCCTCAGCCAGCTTTATTCCTCCAAGGGTTTCAGTACACAAAAAACATACATATATAACCGTACTGCCTCAAAAAATATTTTAGCGTACATTTGAATGTTATGGAAATTGTTATTGCAGTCACTCCTTTTTTTGGTTCGGTTTGCTATGAGGACCGGAGATCATGGGGTGTGCTTGCATGCTCTCCTGACTCTGAAGTGTGGTTTTGGGAACAGGAGCTTCAAGGATGCCAGCAGTCACATCTTGGCCCCCACTCCCGGATAGCTCATTTGCCCTTACTACTACGGAAGAGCGTTTTGCCGCTGTATATGGAGGGGCAATGTCTCAAAGGGTCATTCTGCTTAGAGTACTCATGTTTATACACCTGATTATAAAATTTTGAGTTCATAGCGGTTTCCTCTACTTAAGATCCTCATCTCTTGACTAGAATGGAGAGTGATTGCACTCACTCTGGAGGACCTGTCCAGTCCCGTATTACGCAGCCCATTGATATGAATGGACACTGTAATGCTTGATTTGGCCTTTGGTGGCGCTAAAGGGAAACTATACTTTTCCGTAAATTACAGCTGGTTGCTGGGAGAACAGAGTGGGGGCAAACATTTTATTCAAATTATTATCAAAGGACCCTTCTAACAAGTAGGGATTGTCCATAGTGGGGAACCTCTTTCAGCTCATAGTAATTATACTGCTGTACAAGGTGACCTCACCATACAATATGACCGATTTTATACCCTATATTGATCCTGTACAGTGTGATGGCAAAATGCAAAACTGATGTTTCAATTGGTTAACTATGCTGTTTCACAGAGCCCCAAGCAGTTTTAGATTCATGTTTCCTCCCTATTCCTAACCAGGCTGTGGGTAGTTCTATTGCCTTGATTAGCATATCAGCTCTGCATTCACAGCTCTTCTAATGGCCCTGACATGAGAACAGGAAATCTTATCTATAGAGCAGAGAGCTTCAGAGCTCAGAGGAAACAAGAGTAATTAGTCTCCTTTGTTTGTTAGAGATAACACACTCTGTTCTCCAGCTGCCTGCGTCCTGTGTGCGGACCTGTGGTGACGTCACTCCCTGCTCTCAGATAAGGCAGAGCAGAGAGAGAAGGGGAGAGCAGATCGGTAACCAGGGAAACCTGTGTGCACTCAGAGCAGATAAAATCTCTCATCTCTTCAGCAAAGCAAATTAAAGCAATATATTTGGGCAAAAGTCTTCATTTACTGTTCCCTACATGTTGAAAGCTAAAAAGTGGTGGTAGATTTAGGTTTTATACCCG
Source organism: Phyllomedusa bahiana (assembly GCA_025379985.1). Lineage (NCBI taxonomy): Eukaryota > Metazoa > Chordata > Amphibia > Anura > Hylidae > Phyllomedusa > Phyllomedusa bahiana. The sequence goes on from JAODAL010020494.1 coordinate 4,525, forward strand.
AGGTCCAATTTGCATTTGGGATAAAAGACAAGAGAGTCAAACTTTTTCTCTTCCTAGATGCAGTTGCATTTTAGCCTACAAAGGGCGATTGCGCCAGGATATTGACATAATTGATGCTAAAAAATAAAACCCGTTGTACTTTTTGGGGGAATACTTTAAGTTTACTTATAAATTATCGCAGAATTTAAAATTTTTTTTTAATTTTTTTTTTTTTTTTTTACACCATTCACATTTCACACTTAGTAACTTGTTAGATTAATTCAACAGGTTATTACATTCCTTTAGATCATAATATGTGTAGGGTTTTTTGTGTGTAATGTATGCACAATTTTTTATTAAATATTATTTATTTTTTCTACACGTTATGTTGTTTTTAATTTTTTTCTAAATCCCATGAAGGAATAACGGTTTACATTTTTTTTTTACTACACTTAGTAATGTATTAGCATATTCATATATGTTTATACATTATAATCTGTGTCAGTATGACACAGGCAGCAGTCAGGGCAGCACACAGTGTGCTCTGATCGATGGTTTGTTACACAGACAGCCCAGGGGCTACTCTAGGTCCTCAGGGCTGACTGTGCAACCGTTCACCGGGAGTCCGGATCACCCGAAAGAGCAGGGGAAAGCTCTTTGATTACGCTGTGGTCACTGACAGCGGCAATCAAAGGGTCAAACGCTGGGGAGTTTCCCCCGTTCTGGGCGACACAAACCTCAATGTCTGCAGCAACGCCTAAATACATTGCTACAGACGAACAGCCCGAAATGCCTGACGTCAAAAGATGGCAGGCGGGTGTTAATGGGTTAAAGTAGCTTTTACTGAATAAAAGGAGGTTTTTCACATCGATCATGCCCTATTTAGTGGACTTCTTAGGGTATGTTCACACGATGTATTGCGGCGTGTACTGTATTGTATGCACGGGGGGGACGAGGCGCAATCCATAGTTCTCTATGAGAACCGTAATTATGCAGCAAAATGTGCCCCAAAATAAGCCGTGTGAACATACCCTTAAAACCACACTCGATATGGTGTCAGGCAGTGATGCCATGCATTATGTTACCTAGTGACAGGGCTGCCGCTGGTGCAGATTATGCAGTTATATTTTAAGATGGAAAAAAAATAGTCCATTGTACAGAAATTTTCCATGTAAAAAAATGTAAAAAAAATTGTGCACAGATTTTGAGATTGCTCGTTATCTGCCCCCTATTGGAGATGCAGCGATGGTGAAGCGAAGCAATGACAAGTTATCCCCACAGGAAATAATAAAAGTGTACAGAATTGTGATTAGAGGTGGTTTATCATGTGTAATTGTCACATCCTTGTGGGAAAATCTTCAAGAGAAAGAAGTCTCATTAGGATTTCACCCTACCCCATCCCCATTGGGAAGAATGCAATTAAAGGGAACAGAGAGTATCTAAAAATATCCAGCGTCTGTCATCCCAGTCCTAAAGGGGCTGTGTCGAACCTTTCTGTCAAATGCAGCCAGCTTCAGATGATTGTTGTGGGTCCCTCTCCGAACCTCCCTGGAAATATCAGAGGGGGGAAGCAGGCGAAGATTTAAAGATTGACCTCTGACATTTCAGTTCTACAAAATACTTACGTTCCCCATAAAATAACAATCCTGGAGCTTATTTCCTTGGATCTCTACATTGTGTGGTTCCTCTGTTGTTTCTCCTAGAAATGTATTACTTAAAGGGGTTGTCTCACTACATTGATTCCTCTCACCTCAGTCCTGTTTTCTTGGTTTCATTTTGAATTCAGGGGCATGTTTACTGGCTTCCATTAGGCTGCAGTAGAAGCCAGGTCTGTAGCTATAGCAACTAGTGCTGGCAGCCTGTCATGAGAGATTGAACAGGTCTATAGTTATAGCAACCAGTGTTGGCAGCCTATCAGGAGAGATTGAACAGGTCTATAGCTATAGCAACCAGTGCTGGCAGCCTGTCAGGAGAGATTGAACAGGTCTGTAGCTATTGCGACCAGCGCTGAGAGCCTATCAGGAGAGATTGAACAGGTCTGTAGCTCTAGCAACCAGTGCTGGCAGCCTATCAGGATAGATCAAACAGGTCTGTAGCTATTTCGACCAGCGCTGACAGCCTATCAGGAGAGATTGAACAGGTCTGCAGCTATAGCAACCAGTGCTGGCAGCCTATCATGAGAGATGGAACAGGTCTGTAGCTATTGCGACCAGCGCTGGCAGCCTATCAGGAGAGATCAAACAGGTCTGTAGCTATATTGACCAGTGCTGGCAGCCTATCAGGAGATATTGAATAGGTCTGCAACTATAGTGACCAGCGCTGGCAGCCTATCAGGAGAGACTGAACAGGTCTGTAGCTATAGTGACCTGAGGAGCTGAGGCAGCCTATACAAGAGGGGGTATCTGGGAATAGGTAGGACACTGTTAATGGACACATATTGCAAAGTGACTTGTTTTTGCAAGATCTTTAAAATAAAAAGCAGCAATCCTTGTAGTGAGATAACCCCTTTAATCCGCCAGCTGGGTGTTAACAACTGAGGGGTGTCCATGCACCGTCTGACATTGTCCAATCAGTGCTGGCAGAGTCAGTATGTGTAGGGACACTTCTCCAGTTGGGAACACCCAGCTGACAGATTCAGTCATTCATTTCTAGGGGGAATAACAGAGGAGCAGCACAAGACAGAGACATAAGAGAAGAGGCTCCAGGATTGTTACTTAACAGGGAACACAAGGATTTACTAACACAGACCTGTCAGGAGGGGTCACAGGTCCACTTTAATATTGGAGCAGACTGAGTCCTCCCTCCACTGTTGACAAAGTGGCTCCGTTCATGGGATCCATATACCCCAGTAGGGCATTTGGCAAAGGGTTATCAATCCCTTGTATGAAATCTGCAATATTGTAAAACTTTGAAGTATGTATTTAAAGGGGTTGTCCACCTCGTAACAAAATCAAACAAGCGGCTTCCCCAGTGAAAAAAAACTTCTACTCACCTTCATCTGGTTCCAGTTCTGTGTCTCTCTGGTCTCCTACTTTCATTCTTGAACTTCTGAACGGGGATATCTCAGGGCAGCCATTAACTGGCTATAGAGGTCACGTGCCACTAATTTACATCACCGTTTGGAAGTTAAATACTCTGATTGGTGATGTAAATACAGGCACGGGAGCCTGATTGGAAGGCGACGTCCTTGTTCGTCAAGTTCAAAAATGAAAACTGGAGAGACCCGGTGCCTGAACCAGAGGAAAGTAAATATAAGGCTTTTTTCTTTTATTTGACTGGGGCCCCAGGTGCTGCTTCTTTGAATTTGCTACAAGGTGGCTGCTTCCCAGAACCCGCTCTTCACAGCCAGCTTCAGGCTCCCTCTTTTTGTTCAGGCTGTGGAGGGTTCTACAGCGTCAGGCTCCCCCTTTCTATTCAGACTGTGGGCGGTTCTACAGCTTTAGGCATCCACTTCCTGATCAGGCTGTGGGATCTACAGCTTCCAGCTCCCTCTTTCGGTTGAGGATGTGGGCGGTTCTACAGCTTCAGTCTCACACTTCCTTTTCAGGCTGTGGGCGGTTCTACAGCTTCAGTCTCACACTTCCTTTTCAGGCTGTGGGCGGTTCTACAGCTTCAGTCTCACACTTCCTTTTCAGGCTGTGGGCGGTTCTACAGCTTCAGTCTCACACCTCCTTTTCATGCTGTGGGCGGTTCTACAGCTTCAGTCTCACTCGTCCTGTTCAGGCGGTGGGCTGTTCTACAGCTTCAGTCTCCCGCTTCCTGTTCAGGCTGTGGGCGGTTCTACAGCTTCAGGCTCCTGCTTCCTGTTCAGGCTGTGGGCGGTTTCACGGGTTCAGGCTCCTGCTTCTGTTCAGGCTGTGGGTGGTGCTATAGCTTCTGGCTCCCACTTCCTGTTCAGGCTGTGGGCGGTTCTACAGCTTCAGGCATCCACTTCCTGTTCAGGCTGTGGGTTCTACAGCTTCCAGCTCCCTCTTTCTGTTCAGGCTGTGGGCGGTTCTACAGCTTCAGTCTCACACTTCCTTTCAGGCTGTGGGCGGTTCTACAGCTTCAGTCTCACACTTTCTGTTCAGGCTGTGGGCAGTTCTACAGCTTCAGGCTCCCGCTTCCTTTTCAGGCTGTGGGCGGTTCTACAGCTTCAGGCTCCCGCTTCCTGTTCAGGCTGTGGGAAGTTCTACAGCTTCAGGCTCCCACATCCTGTTCAGGCTGTGGGCGGTTCTACAGCTTCAGTCTCACACTTCCTGCTCAGGCTGTGGGCGGCTCTACAGCTTCAGTCTCCCACTTCCTGTTCAGGCTGTGGGCGGTTCTACAGCTTCAGTCTCACACTTCCTGTTCAGGCTGCGGGCGGTTTTACGGGTTCTGGCTCCTGCGTCCTGTTCAGGCTGTGGGTGGTGCTATAGCTTCTGGCTTCCACTTCCTGTTCAGGCTGTGGGCGGTGCTACAGCAGTGACTGACATTTCAGCTCAAGTTTGTCAATAAGACAAACAAGCTTGTACGCTGCTGATAAGACACAGCAGAGAGTGACCTGACCATCCAAGCCGGAACTATTAGAGCAGAGAAAGGAAGTTGGAGGCCTTCTGTAAACAAACAGGAGATAAGAACTGCTCTAACTTTGAAATAAAGCAAAGTCAAAACATGTTTTTGGTAGTAGTCTGTATATTTCTCTGCCTACATGATGAAAGCTAATCAATGTGGTGAGAATACCCTTTTAGGAGGAGCTAGCTACTTCCTTCTTAACTGATGTCATCTTGCAACCTAACATAAGGGTCTGTTGTTCGGAAACATCCCTATGTGCCACCACTCGGTTACATACTAGATCATGTGTCAAATTTTACAGTTGTTTAATCAAGAATTTGGTTGATGGAAAGGAGGAGGAGGAGGACGGTGAGTGACCCAGTGGCCAAAAATCAGCCCCATGATATCTATGACAGAGGCACAGAAGCTTCCACAGAAGAATCCTGTGACTGTGTAGCACGTGTGCCCATGACGACACTGGGCGCTCAGTGTTTTCTCATGGGAGCAATGGGTCACATAGCGTCCAATTATTTTTAGTTTTTTATGATGATTTAATTTGCTTACCTGTGCTAGAAAATTGGGAGCGAAGCTCTGGTTGCTACGAGGCTCGCTGTCCCTATGAACACACAGGTTAACCGAGCACAGGGAAGGAACTGTTGTCATAGGGACTAAGCTCTTGCAGGAGAGTTGTTAATTCAGTCGCCAATGACTTCGCACAGAAATGAGAGCGATTTTAGTTTTCATGAAGAGTCTTTAATTTAGATCTGCTTGTTCTTCCCCAAACGTTTTTTTTTTTTTTTGGGGGGGGGGGGGGGGGGTCTCTAACTTATTTAAAGGGGAAGTCTGCTTCGAAGGGGGCACAACATCCAAATGATCACGTTGTTCTGTGGCTGAGACCACGATCATCTGTGAAGATACCTGGCAGCTAGTTTTCTCTTTTCCTGCAGCGCCACTACAGGTGACATAAAGCATTACGCCGTTCCTATTAAAATCAATGGGGTGTACGTTCAATGGAGGATGTGCTGGGTCCTCCAAAGCAAGTGACTCTCTTGGCAGCTATTCTATGCTCAGACTAATAAATGAGGCTTCGGCCCCGCTATATTATATTAGAAATCCTTAAAGGGAATGTGTTGTCAGAAAATTACTTATTGTTTAACCCTTTAGGGGTTAAACTTTGGGGACAGTAAAAATAAGCACTTTTGCAATTGGTTTACATTACCTAAATCATTTAGTATAGCAGATATAAGCTGATCTGTGTGTTCTACACCTAAAACTGCAGACTGAGGTTGGGCCACGCCCATTTGCTGTGATTGGCTGACTGATATTTCATTTAGCCTGTTGGTACATGCCCCCTATGCTGTGATTGGTTGCCTGCACTGTAATAAAAGCTACAAAACTTGGTTAGGCTGTGCACATCCAAGAACATCTTTTGAAAAGCGTAAGCATAGGTGCACACTGGCAAGGCAATAACATACATCCATTACAAATATCAGTGGCACACTAAAAACTAAGTAAAACATCAAAGGTATATAGGAATTTTTGAAAATGTATTACTGATAAGGAAATATGAAAACCTGGGACTCTTAGTTCACAGTTTTTGATCAAAAATGTTTAAGCTCACCTCCCAATAGCGTCAAGGGGATCCCAGTACAGGTGAGTCCCTAACACTGAACATGTTACCTCACTAGGAGTCCATTCAGACTACAACATCTCAGGGAGTGATAGGAACTTGCTACTGAATTATCCTGCACTGGTTTAAAAGAGGTAGGCGGAGTGCAGCAAGCCAATGAGGTTGAACTAAGAGTCCCAGGTTTTCATATTTCCTTAGCAGTAATGCATTTTCAAAAATTCCTATATACCTTTGATGTTTTACTTAGTTTTTAGTGTGCCACTGATATTTGTAATGGCTGTAATAAAAGCTGTCTGAGCTCCTCTATGCTCATGTCCCAGTTCTTTGTGAAGGATCTGGGCAATTACTGAGTCTCTAGCTGCTAGATTCACTCTCCCCTCATATAAAACAGCCTTATACACTGATGAAACAAATGTGAGAATGCACTCTGTTCCCCCCTTGTGTTATTATGCATTTCTCACATTTGTTTCATCAGTTCAGGCTGTATGTAGAACTGTTTACACAAATGCAGGTGTTCTGGTTACAAGGAGCTTGTGGAGGGAGGTGACAGCTATGCAGGTATTAGAACTGACCATTGCAGGAGATCTGCAGAGCTGTGACATCCTCCCCCTTCCACTGCTCACACAGAATGATGATACCAGTCTTCAGTGAGGGAAGACCCACCTACTGGGAAGAGAGACCCACCCCTGGATTTGAAGCTGTAAGATACAGAAATAGCAAAAGTCTGCAAAAGTTTGTGATGAGAAAACCCCTTTAAGGTCTATGTATTTTTTTGGGTCACATTCCTCCATAACTTTTTTAATTTTATTTTTTAAATTCTACATCAATGAATGAGCATTTGTTTTTTCGTGGGATAAAATGTACTTTGTAAGGGTTCCAGTGACCGTATAATGTACTGGGAAATCCGCTGCAGCTCCACTTTCTATGACCTTCTTAGTTTTTCCACCTATGGATATTGGTAATGAGTTTTTTCTTTTGCGGGCTGAAGGGTAGTTTTTATTTATACCATTTTACGACTTTTTGATCACTTTTTATTGCAATTTTTCTGGGACACAAAATGATCAAAAAAGTAAAAAAAAAAAAAAAATCTATTTTGTTTTTAAATTTTGGGAATTTTTTTGTCTTGTACAGTGTTTAGTGTTCAGCATAAGTTACAGTATGTTACATTTTAATAGATCAAACTCTTACGGATGCGGCAATACAAATCTTATGTGTAACTTTTTTTCTATCTGTAAAATAACATAAAGGGGGTCATTTGAGCTTTTATTATTTATCATTCTTTTATATTTTTAAATTTTATTTTTATCCTTGCATGTAATCCCCCCACTTGTACATCCTTCTGTATTTATATATAATGCAGAAGGGTGTACAAAGATGGCGCTCCTATGACTTCCTGTCTGGCAGTAAAATGGCAGCCATGAAAGCCTTCATTAGGCTTCTGGCTGCCATAGCAACTGATCGGCACCCCACGTTCTCGAATTTCTGGTGAGGTTGGACTGACTTAGCAGAGTACCAGAGGTTCCTCCGCTGGGACCCAGCTCACAATCTTGTACACCAAATATTTTGGGTCTGTGCTCCCGAGACAACTTCCTATGGTGCTATTTTTAAAACCACTCGCCCGATTTCCTATTAAACTGTGCATGTGCAAATATTAATTGAAAGTGACCTATACAGATAGAGGGTGGGCCCTTAGAATAGTTTCTTCTTGTGGGCCTTCTGAATATGTTCCTCTGGCCCTGGGAACTTCAGTCTATCACTTTCATGTACACATGAAGGACAAAATTAGTGTTACCCCCGTTATAGAAAGAAAATCCCACAATGGTTACTGAAATAACTTGAAACTGCTAAAAAGTAAAATATATTTAAACTTACCTAGAATCATCATACATTGCATTTGAATTGTGGTTCACTCGAAAAATTTAAAAAACTAAACATATAAAATTCGTCTGGACAAAATGATGGTACCCCTAGAAAAGATTATAAATATTTCAAACATAGGGACATATTAAACTAAGATGTGTCCTATAATGAGCATCACAGTTGTCTTCAAGCTTGTAATTATTTGGTCTGCCTATGTAAAGGTAGTCACTGTGCTGTTTGGTATTATGGTGTGTACCGCACTGAATATGGACAGAAGAAAGACTATAGTATTGAGTCCAGCAGGGAAAGCATATGCCAGCGGAAAATAGAGCAAACGTAGCCCACAGAGGACTACATTTGCTATTATCATTTCTATGGGTCCGCCATGGTTATGTTGCAGTATCTGCTGGGGTACCTTTTTTCACTCAACCTCCAAGGATACCTCAAATATAGTCATTAACATAATTTGAATCCAGCCTTAGGTATGATTAAACATTGTTTACCCTCACACTGTGAGCTAATTGGTGGGAGGGGGGGGTCTACTATCCGTGCACTGCAAACCCCTGAAATCAGCTCAGCAGAGGAATAGTAACGTTAATCAAAAATATATTAAAACATAGCAGAATGTTTCCAAAACGACAATAACCATGGACAAGTAAACATTTTGGACTCCCCACATTGTGAGCTAAACAGGGTTGGTTGTACTATCGGCACAAACCCCTACCATCAGCTCAGCAGATAACTAGGGGATCTTAAAAAAAGATGTATTAATACATTTTGAGCACAGTATGTCCACAATATTTAAACTTCGATAGTTAGGCCCTGGTCACATGACGGATTTGGCCGCGGGTTCCGACGCGGTTTCTGCGGCCAAAACCGCGTCCAAATCGTGCCTAGTTTATTAACATGGTTTCCTATGGGAAACCGCATTAATATTCACACGCCGCGGGTTTGGCCGCAGCTTTGGGGCCGCGGCCTCGCCGCACGTGTTTGAGAACTCTCCTGTCAATTTTTGACAGGGAGTCCCCAGAGCGGCGGCCACACGGTGTTGTCGCGGCTAGTGCACGGCTGCCACGGTTTGCCCCCTGCCTACTAATTTGCTTGGGGGCAACCCTCGCCGCAAGCCGCGCCCCAAATCACGCCCCACTTGCGCCGCGACCACACCCAGCGCGCGCGCCGCAAACCCTCGTCGGGAGGTGCGAGTTTGTGGCGAGGTCAGAATGAGAATTGGCCGCGGGAACCGCGCCGAAAGCCGCGACCAAGCACGCGGCCAAATTCGTCGTGTGAACCGGGCCTTAAATATTTCAGACTGTGAAATTTAGGGTTTTCATTCAGTAAGGACCCCTTCAATCAGCTCCGCAGAGGACTGGCCCTCTACATAAAGTCATATTGATACAATTTGGATACAATATGTTCACATTGTTTAGCCTTAGACATTGTTGACCCCTACACTGTGAGTTAATCTGGGGGTCTTCTCTCAGCCCAAACCCCTTTAATCAGCTCAACAGAGAAATGAGGGTCTTAAAAAAGATGTATTGATACACTTTGAACATAATGTGTCCGCAATGTTTAACTGTCGATAAAGTTAAACTTTGTGGACCCCCCCCCCTCCCCACAGTGCAGGTTAATTTGGGGGTGCTATTAGCTCAGCAGAGGAAAAGGAGTCATTTAAAAATATATATTGATACACACTGTACACAGTATATCCACAATGTTTAACCTTAGCTAGAGTTAAAGGGGTTGTCTCACTACATTGATTTGTCCTGTTTTCTTGGTTTCATTTTGAACTCAGGGGCGTGTTTACTGGCTTTTACTGAACTGCAGTAGAACCAGGTCTGTAGCTATAGCAACCAATGCTGGCAGCCTATCAGGAGAGATCAAACAGGTCTGTATCTATAGCGACCAGTGTTGGCAAACTATCAGGAGAGAGCAAACGGGTCTGTAGCTATAGCAACCAGTGCTGGCAGCCTATCAGGAGAGATCAAACAGGTATGTAGCTATAGCAACCAGTGCTGGCAGCCTATCAGGAGAGATTGAACAGGTCTGTAGCTATAGCAACCAGTGCTGGCAGCCTATCAGGAGAGATTGAACAGGTCTGTAGCTATAGCAACCTGAGGAGCTGATGCAGCCCATACAAGAGGGGATATCTAGGAATAGGTAGGACACTGGTAATGGACACATATTGTAAATTGACTTGTTTTTGCAATATATTTAACATAAAAAGCAGCAATCCCTGTAGTGAGACAACCCCATTAAACCTTGTGAATCCCTACATTGTGAACTAATCTAGGAGGGGAGAGGGAGTCTACTATCCACACAAACCACTACAGTCAGCTCAGTAGAAAAATTGAGGGGCTTAAAAATGATGTATAGATACATTTTGGACACAGTATGACCTTCGATAGGGTTAAACATTGCAGAAATACATACTGTGTACCAATCTTAGGGTCTACTTTTACCGAAGACCCCTACAATCAGCTCAGCAGAGGAATGGGGGGGTCCAAAAAAGATATTTTAATACATATTGAAACAGTATGTCCACATTGGTTTACCGTAGAGTTAAAGGGGTTGTCTCACTACATTGATTTATCATATCTCAGTCCTGTTTTCTTGGTTTCACTTTGAATTCAGTGGCGTGTTTACTGACTTCTACTAGGCTGCAGTAGAAGCCAGGTCTGTAGCTATAGCAACCAGTGCTGGCAGCCTATCAGGAGAGATTAAACAGGTCTGTAGCTATAGCAACAGTGCTGGCAGCCTATCAGGAGAGATCAAACAGGTCTGTAGCTATAGCAACCTTAGGAGCTGATGCAGCCCATACAAGAGGGGATATCTAGGAATAGGCAGGACACTGTTAATGGACACATATTGCAAAGTGACTTGTTTTTGCAAGATCTTTAATATAAAAAGCAGCAATCCTTGTAGTGAGACAAGCCCTTTAAACATTGTGGACCCCTGTACTGTGAGTTAATCTGGGGGTCTACTATCACCTCTATAATCAGCTCAGCAGAGGCATGAGGGTCTTAAAAAAATATCTTGGTACGTATTGAACACAAGATGTCCATAATATTTGACTATAGATAAAGCTACACTTTGTAGATCCCCATTTGGGGCTTTCTTATCAATCAGCTCAGCAGAGGAATGGGTTCTTGAAAAAGATGTATAGATACATGGTGAACAGAGTATGTCCATAATATGTAACCTTTGATAGAGTTCAACAGTGCAGACCCCCATGCTATGAAATAATTGGGGGTCTTTTATGAGCCCAAACCACTACAATCAACTCAGCAGAGGAATGGAGTCTTAAAAAAGATGTATAGATACATAGTGAACAGTTATGTCCATAATGTGTAACCTTAGAGTTCAACATTGCAGACCCCCATAATATGAAATAATTGGGGGGAGGGGTCTTTTTTGAGCCAAAAGCCCTACAATCAGCTCAGTAGAGGACTGGGGTCTTAACAATAGATCTATTGATACATATTGCACATATTTATACATATTGTGTTTAGTAATCACAAATATTGTTACATTGTATCATTTGCTTCATCCACACTGGGAATTGCTGGTTGGCACTTAGCATCTGTGACTGCTGTGCAGACAGGCACACCCCTGACAGCTTCACTGAGATACAGAATTGTCTTTTCAGCTCCCACAATGCACCACACTCTAGAAGCAGTACCTTATGGGAGACGTAGTTCACTTCTTCATCAGGCTACTCTACACTGCCAGGTCCAAGAACTACACCTCCCACAATGCTCCATAACAGAGCATGCTCCGTACAGACCCTGAACCAGCAAGGGTTTGCAGTGAGATGTGAGAACTAGCAACCTGAGAGGTAACAAGAAACCAACAGAATTGTGCATGCAGCTCTGGATAGAGAAGACTTCAATGTAACTCGAGATCCTTCCAAGATAAGTAAAGCAAAAGGTAGTTCTTGTTTTTTGTAGACTGATGAGCTGCAGTGGAGACATAAGAGGCAGGTGAAGCATCCTAGGATCTTGCTATTCTGTGTAGTAAGGATACATTGATGCTTAAAGTGACACGCACGCCACCTTCGTGCTGTAATAAGCACCAATGTCAACCAATTACCAGCGAGCCGTGGGTGATGTCAGCGCTCAGCACGTCAGAAATTGTTGGTTTTTTTTTTTAAATTTGGTTTGCAGAATATAATAGCTCCAGATTTTCCACTTCACACCATTCCTGACACACATGTTGCCGTGGCTGCAATCTGCTGCAGTTTGCAACATTCTGCATTCTTAGAAAATGCCAAATATATTTTTGTATATGCGTGACCATACAAAAAAATACATGAATAATACAAACACTACAATTTATTTTGTGTGTGTGTATATAATATATATATATATATATATATGTGTATGTATTATTATGTGTGTGTGTGTATATATGTATGTGTACATATGTATGTGTGTGTGTGTATATATGTATGTGTACATATGTATGTGTGTGTGTGTATATATGTATGTGTACATATGTATGTGTGTGTGTGTATATATGTATGTGTATATATGTATGTGTGTGTGTATATATGTATGTGTATATATGCATCTGTGTGTGTATATATGTATGTGTATATATGCATCTGTATGTATGTGTATATATGTATGTGTATATATGCATCTGTATGTATGTGTATATATGTATGTGTATATATGCATCTGTATGTATGTGTATATATGTATGTGTATATATGCATCTGTATGTATGTGTATATATATATATATATGCATCTGCTTGTATATGTATATATGTGTTTGTGTATATGTGTGTGTGTGTGTGTATGTAAATATATGTTTATGCGTCTGTATGTGTGTGTGTATATATATATGTATGTATATGTGTGTGTCGATATACATGTGTGTATGTGTGTATATATGTGTGTGTGTGTATATATTTGTGTGTGTATATATATGTGTATGTATATGCGTCTGTATGTGTGTGTGTCAATATACATGTGTGTGTGTATATATATGTATGGATATGCGTCTGTGTGTGTCAATATACATGTGTATGTGTGTGTATATATGTGTGGGTGTGTGTATATATACATATATGTGTGTATATATACATATATGTGTGTATATATATATATGTATATGTGTATATATGTATGTATACGCTTGTGTGTGTGTGTATATATATATATATAATATATATATTATAATTATATATTATATATTTATTATATTGGTGTGTATATATATGTATGTTTATGCGTCTGTATGTGTGTGTGTGTATTTACAGACACATATACATACATATATATACACACACAAACGCATATATATAATGTTATGTGTAAGAATGTATACAGAAAACAGGACATACGCATATTTTTATATCATTGCCTCTTATACAGTTTGTATCCATTACTAATAAATGTATCCCTGTTATGTGTGACTATTACAGAACCAAAAATTGCTATAACATTTATGCTGTTTGGCTATGGCCACACAGCATAGGACACGTTTTTGGTCACTGATCTGCGCAAAAAACACGGTCGGTTTTAGTTTTTGCCGGCGACCCGTGCAATTGCATGTACAGCAAACTGATGGCAAACCACAAAACTCCAACAATGTAACATATTTTATATTCTGCCGGATTTTTAACGCGGCGGTTACAAATGCGTAATGTATAGACTACATATATATAGACTACAGCACAGGTTTTCCATTGCTGTCTATGCAGCACATGGTACCATCAGGTTCTCGGCAGATTCAAAATACTGAAACCACCGGAAATCTGACGGTATTTCTGTGCTGTGTAGACATAGCCTTACCCGTGTGAGCATAAAAGGACAGAAAATCGCCATAAAATCTATCCTTGTTACATGTGACTGTAGCGGAGCAGAACATTTTTATGAAATGTTTCCCTGTTACATGTGACCATTGCAGAACAGAGAATTGCTATAAAATGTATCCCTGCTATATACGTGAATATTACAAAACATAAAAAAAAATTGTTTTCTTGTTTACCCAACCATTATAGCATGGCTATGTACCCAACGCTCGTAAAACACTGGTAGGACAGCAAAATTTATAATATTTTATCTTTTTTTTTTGTTTGTTTTATTTTTTTCCTTTGTAAACTGAACACGTTTTTTTTAGATTTTACATTTTCACATTTTTTTGTGCATCCATTTATTTTTACTGCTCAGTAAAATATGCTTTTAGAGATAAAATAAAATCCTACCATCTCCTCTTTTGGCATTTTCACATGTTCACACATTTTTTTTTTTTATATAATATAATTATTTAATTTTTTTTTTATTTTTTTACATCATCTGCTACTGAATTGCTAATGAAGATCTGAATTTAGCTTGAGACGTGTTGGAGTTGTTCTGCTCTGTTACTGGCTGGGCTGCCGCTGACATCACATCATGGGCAGCTGTTGGCTGTGTGCTTACTCCGAGCCTCCTGTATTTGCCTTAACAGACTGTTTGCCAGGTGCATGAAACATCGTCTAAGTGCAGGGTTGCAATAATCGCTCTCTCAAAGAGCAATTCAGAGTAATTGTGTAGATGCTATGGAAAGCACATCTTCTGTAATTTGTTGCAATGAAACTAGAAGCCGGGATGGTGCAGGTATGTGACTTCTTTGCAGAGTAAGTCCTTGACTTGCTAGCTGCTATGTTTTTTGATTTTTTAAATTCAGTTTTAGGTTTTTTATGCTTTTTTTTCCCCCCTCTATTCAGTTTTGGGTTTGTGTTACTGATGCAATGTTTTGTGTTCACTGGCATTTAATAATAATATATGTTTTTGCACATTTTTGGAACATGAACTGTATGAAGCTGCTTTTATATTTTTATTTTATTTGAAATGTTTTTGATATTTTTATGGACAGTTTTAAAAGATACGGTGTCTGGGTTGCTTATATAGTTTCTGGGATGTAATAGATATTAATGAACATCATTATTTGTAAGGGCTTGTCAAAGAAAATACCTTGTATATTGCTTATGTGCATATCTATCTATCTATCTCTGTATACACAAATGTATGTGTATATTTATATGTACCCGATATATAGTGAGTGTGTATATGTATATGTACATATGTATAGTGTATGTATATATAATGTATATTGTGTGTATATGCATATATATTTGGTGTGTATATGTGTGTGTATGTATATATAAATATATATGTATAGTGTGCATGTATATATAGTGTGTATGTATATATATATATAATGTATATTGTGTGTATATGCATATATATTTGGTGTGTATGTGTGTGTATGTATATATAAATATAAATATGTATAGTATGCATGTCTGTATTGTACGTATTTGCGTGTTTATATATATATATATATATATATATATATGTATAATGTATATTGTGTGTGTGTATATGCATATATATTTAGTATGTTTATATGTAACGTGTGTATGTATTTATGTATTGTGTATATATGTGTATATATAATATACAGTGTGTATCTCCAAATATTTAGTGTGTGTGTATATATGTGTATATATAATATACAGTGTGTATCTCCAAATATTTAGTGTGTGTATATATGTGTATATATAATATACAGTGTGTATCTCCAAATATTTAGTGTGTGTGTATATATGTGTATATATAATATACAGTGTGTATCTCCAAATATTTAGTGTGTGTGTATATATGTGTATATATAATATACAGTGTGTATCTCCAAATATTTAGTGTGTGTGTATATATGTGTATATATAATATACAGTATGTATCTCCAAATATTTAGTGTGTGTATATATATGTATGTGTGTATATGTATAGTGTGTATGTATTTATGTATTGTGTGTGTATATATAATATACACTGTGTGTATCGGCTTATATTTAGTGTGTGTATCTACTTGTGTGTGTATATGTATAGTATGTATGTATTTATGTATTATGTATATATGTGTATATATAATATACAGTGTGTATAGATTATATAAATATATATGTTTATATCATTGTTATATTTGTTAGGGATATGTGAAATATGTAAAATTTTGTTTTCCATCTCCGCGTGATTCTGAATCAGTCAGAAATAGGAAATGGAAAAAAAAATACAGAAAAAATTATTTCTCCCCCACCCCCCTCCCCAAATTTTTTTTCTTTATTAAAGAAAATAATAAAATCTCATTTTAGTAATCTGCATGCATAAAAATTAATTAGTAACATGAGGAATCCTCCAAATTCTCCTTTCGTCCTTGGCTGCAGTTTATTGGAGAAAATGAAGCACATTAGGGATAGGTCACTTCTCCTTCTTGCAGATATGGTACTTGGTGAGAGTTTTGTCACTATTGGTGAATCGGGCAATACCCAAGTCCATAGCTTTCCCTGTGTGTTACTAACACACTGACATTGATTTCTGGCCATGCTCTCCAGGGATCTGCTCTCCAATATTGTTTCTAGGCTGCAAATGAGGGTTGCATTTTTTTTTTTTTTACTTTTTGATTGATTTTGGTCTTTTTTAGTCTAAATCAAGAGAAAGATCTGTTTTGTAGCCGGTTAAGTGTCGCCATTTATAGCCTCGCGCTCCTCTTGCAGGACATAAAATTGGTCGTAACTGTTAACTGTTGACTTTTTAGCAGGGATTGAAGGAGGAGAATTGTGTTGAGCAGAGATGGAGGGTCTGCCAGCGCGTAATTATCATGCAATGCTCTCGTATGTTGTGTTGTCAGAGTTCAGAATAGGTTGCATGCTCAATGTTGTGAACTTAGAGACCCCCCCCCCCACACTCTTCACCTTACATAGTCCCTGTGTCGGACCCTGTAGCAATTCATTGCACTTTTCTTCTCCGTTGCTGCAGGATTTTTTTCCCCCCACCCTCTAGAGATCACCTTGGCTCGTAACCAGGTGACTGCGATTGATTTCGTTTTAATAGGATAAAATGACACGGCCGGCCCGGTTGATGTGCCGTGAATCTCTCATCGTCTTTCCCCTTGTTTTTTTTTTTGAAGTTTAGCATTCTGCATAATATTTAAGGAGGCGCTTCGCACCGTGTCCTTCTCAGCCCAACGTTCCCACCAGTGATAATGAGCAGATGATGATGCAGGCAGCAATATATGTCGAGGTATTTCAGATCTGCAAAGCCATAATCGTGTGAACAGATGCCGTACATTTTTACTCTTATTTTTTTTTTTCAGTCTTTCTTAGAAGAAAACCCATTCCGCCTTTAAAAGCTTTTTATTTTCTAAAAAATATTTTTTTTAAAATTTCTAATTTTTCCAGTTTAATGTCCCGGTGTTTAGAATGATTAAATCTGTGCAAATTGCCAAATCCCAGGCTTGTTTTCCCATTATGTTTCCAAATCTCGTGGCAGAATTTCTTGGCAGTGAAATATTTTATTACATAAATGCATTACGCTATCTGCGGTTGCAGAGGAGACGCATACCGAATATGGTGACGGTACCGACTGTTGTTGGGGCATTGATCTTTTCTGGGCAAATTGTTTGTAAAGTTTTGTTGAGAGGTGTCTGTACATATATCTGTGTGTGTGTGTTGCCTTGAGGTTGGTGCGAGAGATGCTGCACTTGACCGCCAGCCACATCACCCAGCCCAGGACCTTCCACTGGTGACAGGGACATGGGACGGCTTCTATCACCTTCCAGATGGTTCATTACAACTGACATCCAGCTTAATCTCGGTGGGAAGGAACCTGAAAAAATTTCTCTTTGGTACTCTGGGACATCACATACTCAAAGCAGTAAGATTCATCAGGTAAATGCCCGCGCCCCGCCGATTGGTAGAATAAAAAAGATCTAGAAGAACTAAAAGGGAAAAAAAGGGTCCATATATCATTCTTGACTTGGGAGTCACTTTGGGGTAGCTTCATGTTGCTTGGCTTGGAATGGTGGTCAATTTATGTTGCTTGGCTTGGGATGAGGGCAGATTTATGTTGCTTGGTTTGGGACGGTAGATATATTGCTTGCTTGGGAGAGGATGATTTATTTGCTTGCTTGGTGAGGATAGATTTATATTGCTTGACTTGGGACGAGGATAGATTTATGTTGCTTGACTTGGGTTGAGGGTAGATTTTTGATGCTTGGCTTGGGATGAGGGCAGATTTATGTTACTTGACTTGGGATGGGGGTAGATTAATGTTGCTTGGCTTGGGATGAGGGCAGATTTATGTTGCTTGACTTGGCATGAGGGCAGATTTATGTTGCTTGGCTAGGGAGGAGGGAAGATTTATGTTGCTTGGCTTGGGATGAGGGCAGATTTATGTTGCTTGGGTTGGGATGAGGGCAGATTTATGTTGCTTGGCTTGGGATGGTGGTTCATTTATGTTGCTTGGCTTGGGATGAGGGCAGATTTATGTTGCTTGGTTTGGGATGAGGGCAGATTTATGTTGCTTGGCTTGGGATGAGGGCAGATTTATGTTGCTTGGCTTGGGATGAGGGCAGATTTATGTTGCTGGCTTGGGATGAGGGTTAATTTATGTTGCTTGGCTTGGGATGGGGGGAGATTTATGTTGCTTGGCTTGGGATGGGTTCATTTATGTTGCTTGACTTGGACGGGGGCAGATTTATGTTGCTTGACTTGGACCGGGGGTAGATTAATGTTGCTTGGCTGGGGACAGGAGAAGTTTATGTTGCTTGGCTAGGGACGGGGGCAGATTTATGTTGCTTGGCTGTGGACAGAGGTAGATTTATCTTGTTTGGCAGGGGTCTGGGCTAGATTAATGTTGCTTAACTTGGGATGGATTTAATTTTTTTTTACTTGACTTGGGATGGGGCAGATTTATGTTGCTTGGTTTGGGAGGAGGGTAGATTTATATTGCTTGACTTGGGACAAGGGTAGATTTATGTTGCTTGGCTTAGGATGGGCGTAGATTTATGTTGCTTGGCTTGGGATGGGCGTAGATTTATGTTGCTTGGCTGGGGAAGGCAGTAGATTTATGACTTGGGAAAAGAGGGTAGATTTATGTTGCTTGGTTTGGGATGGAGGGAAGTTATATTGCTTGACTGGAGATTGGGGGTAAAATTTCTGTTGCTTGGCTTTGGGATAGGTGTAGATTTCTGTTGCTTGACTTGGTATGGGGCAGATTTCTGTTGCTTTGCATGAATATTTTTGTATAGCTTACTAAAGCAGACTTCGATGTTGAGGTACTAAAAGTCTCAGCACGTCCAGTGGTCGATGGCGCATGGTGACCATTTCAGATCTGCTGAAAATGGAATATTGCAATGGGGCTATTACTATGTTTCAAAAACAAAATAAAACAATGGTAAATGCCCTGCTGGTGTCTTGAACTTCCCTTCTTCCTATGAATCATCTTGAATGCTCTATGGAGAGGTGAGAAGTGGCCAGTAATTGCCCACCTTTCAATGAGGTCACCTCAGAAGGGCTTACTAATTGGAGAGCAGAATTGATAAGGGCACGGGCAAGACAATGGGGTCCTATGTAATGAACAGAAAAGTCCAATATTGGCTTCCAATTCTTTTTCTAATGGGGTCTTGTCTTGGAGACTATTATGAAATAAGATAATTCTATACAATAAAAATGTTAAAAAAACAAAATAACCCCTCATCCCCCATCCCGGCTGATTTTAGACCAGATGTTTATCCCTACACAACTAGCACGCGGATAATGAGCCCACATGCTGAGACCATCTCTCCTTGCATATCTGTACATGTTTTCCTCCTTTCGCCAAATCTCGCGCCCATAGCGGCGACCTATTCCGCAGCGCTGTATAAGTAACGTATCACCTCCCTCTAATACAAATGACAGCAGAATTCACAAACAAGGGGTTATGGTGATGGCTGTAGGGTGACCTGGCACACGGTAACCTCTCCAAACTCCAAGACATCCCAGCTGGGTGCAGCATCGCGTCAACGTTTCGGTCTGTGCCGCGGTTGGGTTATTTAGCATAAAACCGAACCAAATGATGATGAATCTGCGAGCGCCTTTGTCTGCTGTTTCCACCGCACATCGCGGCGATAATATATTTATATGTATGCTGGGAATCTGCTCTTTTGTTCTTGCTACCTGTACGGCACAAATTTTTTTTTTCTTCCGAAGCTGCAGCTAATGCTTCTGCTCTCTTGTTCCCATGGTAACAGGAACCGCTCTATTGTTAAAGTCTATGTTTAGAATCCTGGCTGACACTTCATGAAAACAATTAAAGCCAACCCCCTATTTTACTGAATTATAGCCCCTGAAATATAGGGGTTGGGGCAGGAGGGAAGTGTGGTGGTGGGGTAGACTGATTTGCATTTAATTTGCTGTCATTTCACAAGTTTTGGCCCCCCGGGCTGGGTTTCTGCATGCAAACAAGCAAATGACTGCAGTAAATGCAATGAAATATTCTATTGTCAAAAATTAGGAAGTGCAAAAATAAATAAAAAATGAGCGTGGGTATTAGGCATGCGACGGGTCGGGAGTGAGGAGTGGAACGCTGAGCAAGTGACACCATAAATATGTTAAAATGACTTTCTATAATTT
Source organism: Phyllomedusa bahiana (assembly GCA_025379985.1). Classification (NCBI taxonomy): domain Eukaryota; kingdom Metazoa; phylum Chordata; class Amphibia; order Anura; family Hylidae; genus Phyllomedusa; species Phyllomedusa bahiana. The sequence goes on from JAODAL010020494.1 coordinate 24,950, forward strand.
TTTTAAATTAATATTTTTAAGTTTTTATATAATATATATAATATATATATATATATATATATAATATATATATATTGTGTGTTGTATATATGTATATATACACACACACACACACGTGTAAATGCTGTTGCAAGTGACACTATAAATGTCAAAAAATGAATTTTAAATATTTTTAATTTATATATATATATATATATATATATATATATATATATATATATATATATATTAACGCTATGCAAGTGTAACCATAAATATGTTAAAAATAGTTAATATTTTTTATTTATATTTTTAAGTATATATATATATAAAAATATATATATATATATATATATATATATATATATATATATATACTTAATGCTGTGCAAGTGACACCATAAATGTTAAAAATGAATTTTTATATTTTTTTTATGTTTTTAATCTATATAGATATTAACGCTGTGCAAGTGTAACCGTACATATGTTAAAAATTATTTTTTTGTTTTATTAATATTTTTGTATATGTGTGTGTATATATATATATATATATATATACACTATATAAAATGCTGTGTAAGTGAGACCATAAATATTGAAAAATTTTATATATTTTTTCAATTAATATTTTTGAAGTAAAATATATATTAATGCTGTGCAAGTGACACCATAAATATGTTAAAAAACTAATTTTTATATTTTTTATTAATATTTTTAATTGTGTATATATATATATATATGTATATATATATATATATATTAACGCTATGCAAGTGTAACCATAAATATGTTAAAAATTTATTTTTATGTATTTTTTAAATTATATTTTTAAAATATATTATATTATATATTATATTATATATATATACATTTATATATATATATATTATATATATATTTTTGTATATTAACGCTGTGCAAGTGACACCATAAATATGTTAAAAATTTATTTTTATATATTTTTTAAATTAATATTTTACATTCTATATATATCTAAAATTGGATTATTGCGAATACAAAAACAATCCCTCCCAATTGTTAACACTTTACTATTGCACTTTTTTTTTAATGTTTATATGGACCTCTTATGGTCTATATAGTATCCTGCCCATGAGGCATGTGTCAGGTTGCAGGCAGTTTTGCTAGGCTGTGGGGCGTCAAGAGTTAAATGGGAATGCCACACGCTCTGTGGGGCGCTGGGAAGGCATTGACTTGACCACAGGGAATTCGATGAAGAGTTGGTAATGTTTAACTATTTCCTGGTACTGAATATTTATGGCCTGGAGGAGTGGGGGTGGGGCAGATAATTCCCACAGATAGATTTAAGGGTGTTTATTGTGATGGAATGTGACACCTCAAGGGTTAATTTAGAATAATAGACTCAACGGACCCCACAGGTTAAGTTGATATGGGGTTCGTCATTGGCGTTAAATTGTCAATTTGAGGGTCGGATAATTGGTGCTAATTTTTATTTTTTGCATTGTTTTCGTTTAACCCCTTCTGTGCTGTCGGTGATTGCTTAGATCGCTCCTAAGACAGTCGTACATTCTAGACACAGCGCTACGGAATATGTTGTGGCCATGTAACAACTGATTATCTATATGCAACCTCCACTGCGAAGATCATTTTTCCAAAAGACCAAGATTTTATTGGTCGTCGGCTAAGCAATGGGAGTAAAATGCCATGAAATGTCAAATCTATGTAAACCTGCCGTCTTTCATATGTATAGACCCCAATTTTGTCTATACGTTCTCTTATGCTGATGTAGCAGAGCCGAGTTTGTCTTCCGGTATGTCGTCTGTAGTTTGGCTTCAGTACTTTATCGTGGCTTATCATGCACTAATAAGATAGCTCCCCCCTCCCCCCAAGAGTTGAATAGTGAATTCAGCTCTGCTACATCTTCACGGAAGAGGAGAGCCCCAGCCAAATTAGAATAATAAAAAAATTTTTACCTTCAGTTTTTAAAACCTCTTGTGTTTTTCTTTTTGCAACCTCTTTTAGGTTTTGTATATCCTTTAAAGTTTTAAAGTGACCTTTTCCAATGAGGATGTCTGGTATTGTTGCTGTAAAAGACGACCCCGATGCAATGAAGGGATCTGAGATAGACCTGAGCCACTCCAGCTCCATTGAAAACCTTCTCCAAACCACAGGGCACGAGAAAGTACCGGCCGAGAAAGATGACTGTTGTTGCGATAACAAGCAGGATCTTACGGTAAGATGGTGTCACCGGGGCCAAGGCTCAACGTGTGAATTGTCAGTAATCACCTCGTACCGTGTTCCATCTGCTAAAACATGAAGCCCTTGAAGTTTTAACTTTTTTTTTCTTTTTTTTTTTCTTCATCTTCTTTTTGCACGCACTGCATGAGCTGTGTCTCCCTTTAATGGAAAAGGGACCTTTTCTTAAAGGATAACCTATTTGTTATACAAAATAGTTAAAAAACAAAAAGACAAACACTAAATGAAAATCAAAATGTAACGTATACTAAGCAAAATGGTATCGGCACAGGATGGGAGTTTTATTACATTGTTTTACCTTGGTTTGTGACGGAATTTGTTCTAGGCCAAATGTGTAAAAAAGAACAAAAAAAAGCAAATTCAATATATATATATATACAAACACAATACAATATCAGCAGCACTCTATAGGCACTAAAAATGGTCAAAGAGGACATAAGAAATTTTTGAAACAGCATTTCTGCTACTATGGAATATGGGAAAAAATTTGAGGTTCTTAGTGCACATTTTTGATCAAAACTGTAAATGCCCATCTACCGCGGCAAGGTGACCCCAATTCAGGTGGGAACCTACGCTACATGTTACCTCTCTTGGTGTCCTCCACATATCGGGGAGAGAAGGTGGCAGCTATAAACCTGATCTGATTAAAAAGCCTGTGCAGATGGGTAGAGTGCAGAAACTAAGTTGGGGACAAGCCACCTCCCCATACAAATAGTCAAAAAGCAATATCTGGTCAGCACATCCGTTTTGAAGAACATATAGGTGCACACTGTTGTGGCAGTCAAAAGCTATGCAGACACAATACAACACCAGCAGCACTCTATAGGCACTAAAAACGGTCAAAGAGGACTTTTTTGGAACAGCATTTCTGCTACTAGGTAATGTATGAAAAAATTTGAGGTATTTAGTGCACATTTTTGATCAAAACTGTAAATGCCCACCTACCGCGGCAAGGTGACCCCAATACAGGTGGGAACCTACGCTACATGCTATCTCTCTTGGTGTCTGTTCAGACCTCCACATTTCAGGGTTAGAAGGTTCCAGCTATAAACCTGGTCTATCTATCTTATATCTATTTATATCAGTCTATCTATCTAGATTGGTCTGTATGTCTATCTATCTCTCTATCTCATATCTCTCTCTCTCATATCTTTCTATCTCTCTCTCATACCTATCTATCTCTCATATCTTTCTATCTCTCTCATCTTTCTATCTTTCATATCTTTCTATCTCTCTCATATCTTTCTATCTCTCTCATATCTTTCTATCTCTCTCATATCTTTCTATCTCTCTCATATCTTTCTATCTCTCTCATATCTTTCTATCTATCTCATATCTATCACTCATTCTTATCTCATCTACTATCTCATGTCTCTATCTCAGTCTACCTCTCATTCTACCTATCTCATGTCTACCTATCTCATGTCTACCTATCTCATGTCTACCTATCTCATGTCTACCTATCTCATGTCTACCTATCTCATGTCTACCTATCTCATGTCTACCTATCTCATGTCTACCTATCTCATGTCTACCTATCTCATGTCTACCTATCTCATGTCTGTCTACCTATCTCATGTCTGTCTACCTATCTCATGTCTGTCTACCTATCTCATGTCTGTCTACCTATCTCATGTCTGTCTACCTATCTATAGATAGATAAACAAACACACACATACATATATTTATGCAGCGTTAATGTGCAAATTATTTAATAGTGCATTTTTGTATGTTTGATTTGCTGTTTTTGTGTGGTTCCCTCTCCCCCCCTCCCCCTCGTTGTATAAATATCATAGATTATTATATTTTTCCTACAATATTTTCCCCACACGTGTAGCTCACTGCTGTTATAATGACTTCTAATATAATAATTGGATAGTCAATGGGTGGTAGAGGGGGCACAAACTTAAAACTAAGAAGCCAATCTTATTTGAAAATCATTGCTAATGTACAAATATTCCATGTCCTTATATAATTTCTATTAACCCCCTAATTGGAGTAGCGGCTTCTCAGTGAGGGGCGCTGGGATTCTGTTTCCGTAATTAATGCAGTGTGTAGAAAGTCATTACTAATTTTCACCAACTTCATCAAAAGGCCTCATTGTTCAGTTAATGGTGGATTTGCTTATTTACTTAGACGGTGCAGGATTAGATGTATGTCCTTCAGGGGTATCGGAGAAAAACAAGGAGTAAATTAAAAAAAAATATTTTTTTTTGTTGATTTTTTTTTTAAATTTTTTTTTTTCTTTTTGCTATTTTTTTGCTGTTTTTGTAATTTAGGTTATTTTTAACATTTGACATTTATAAATTTTATAAATTCTCAGTTTCTGAAACCCGTGTAATTGCTAACAACGTTTCCCACAGATGATTACGACCGATACAATACCAAAATGAGAAACTTTAAAGCTATGGCCAAACGAGCTTGAAGTCTAAACTTGATGGACATGTAACGTCCGATGAGGACACTGGCTGGTGCAATTATAGGCTAGATCACATAGCACCCTTGGTGGCCCTCAAAAGGGTCCCTGTAGGCACCCCATTAGCTGTTGACTTCTAGAAATGAATGAATCGCTCTAAAGTATTTATATACATTCTGGTAGGATTTTCTCTCCAGTATTGATCTTGTCGATCATGATTGATTCGGGGCAGGATGGATTGGTCGTGTCTGCTTTTTCTAAGATGATCAGAGGGTGAGTGGGATAGGGTTGATTTTCATGTCTATTTTTTCTAAAATGATCTGGGCAGGATTGATTGATCATGTCTATTTTTTCTAGGATGATTGGGGCAGGATTGATTGATCATGTATATTTTTTCTAAGATGATAGGGGAAGGATTGATTGATCATGTCTATTTTTTTATAAACTGTGCATCGGGGCAGATCTGTTGATCATGTCTGTTTTTATTCTAGTGATCAGGCCAGGATAATATCAATCTGTCATGAACCATCTGCTCTTTCTTCTGTCTTAAAATTGCATTTCGGCCAGATATTAATGTGAAATTTTTTCGAAGTCAGAAATTCGGGGCCGGATTGATTGGTCTTGTCTTTTTTTTTTTTTTTTATAAACGGTGTCCAGTCCAGTTCTAGGTTATGACTGTTTTACATGTCTAGTGGATCCAGGCCAGGCATAATCAATCAATCCTTGTCATGAGACCAAATTCTGCTCTTTTTGGCTTCCGTGGTCTTAAAGATCTGCATTTCAGGACCAAATATTAATGGAAATTCTTTTCGGAAGTCAGAAATTTAGATGTTTTAACTCTATTTGTGTAATCCCGGAGAACCCCTTTAATCTCATTTGATTCAATTACTGTTCTTCCAATTGAATGTGGATGCAGAGAAGTGAGAGAGGAGAAATTCTTGCTGTTTTCAATTTAGCTAGAGATGTTCTCAAGCTACATGCCATGAATAGTGACAGTGACACACTCAAACCTTCACTCCATTGCTACAATTTTCCGCGTAATTACAAAAACGTTCAGCTGCACTGCAGAGCCGAGTTTGATTGACACGGAACCGTTCCTACTTCATTACTCCATGAAAACCGGAGCCCCAAAGTAGTTTTCTTGTCTCCACCGGCAAATGTGTTAGGCTGTTGTGTGTGGCAGAGCATCTGATTAAAAGATTAAGACGGTAGCATTCCTGCCATTGCCCGTATTGCTGACTTTTTAAAGAAGCTACTAATGTTGTCCTGTAATAAGCCATATCTGCAATTTTAAAATTACGATAGGTTAACCCAAAAATAAATAAGAAAAAATGACTTTCTCATAGATTAGAGGTGGCTCGATGTAGCCCCATCCTTGTTGGACATAGTAGTAGGCTGTAGGCAACATCCATGTGTTCCTACAAGGGGTTGGGAAGCTATAAGTGACCTTGAGGTTGTCCCCCAAAAAATCTGGTGGCCTGAAATAATGGAATATTTTACGATTGCGATTGATTCTGTGATGTTAAGATTTTGATAGGTTAACCAAAAAAAGATATCAATTTGTCATAGATTAGAGATGACTAAATTTAGCCCCATCCTTGTTAGACAGATTAGTAGGCTAAAGGCAATATCCGTGTGTTCCTATGAAGGGTTGGGGGGTGCAAGTGACCTTGAGGTTGTCCCTAAGAAATCTGTGCTGTCCTAAAATAATGGAATATCTGCATGATTGGTTTCTATGATTTTAACATTTTTATATTCAACATAGGTTAATCTAAAATAAGAAACAAGTCACCACTTTGTCATAGATTAGAGGTGGCTCGATGTAGCCCCATCCTTGTTGGACATGGTAGTAGGCTGAAGGCAACATCCATGTGTTCCTACAAGGGATTGGGAACCTGTAAGTGACCTTGAGGTTGCCCTAAAAAAAATCTGTGCTGCCCTGAAATAATGGAATATGTTACGAGTGTGATTGGTTCTGTAATATTAAGATTTTGATATTCAACATAGGTTAAGCCCAAAAAAAAAAATCAATTTGTCATAGATTTGAGATGACTAAATTTAGCCCCATCCTTGTTAGATATAGTAGTAGGCTAAGGGCAACATCAGTGTGCTCCTATGAAGGGTTGGGGGTACAAGTGACCTTGAGGTTGTCCCTAAAAAATCGGTGCTGTCCTAAAATAATGGAATATCTGCATGATTGGTTCCTATGATTTTAACATTTTCATATTCAACATAGGTTAACCTAAAATAAGATATACTTATTTATAAGATTTATAAGATAAAATAACTTTGACATAGATTAGAGGTGGCTCGATGTAGCCCCATCCTTGTTGGACATAGTAGTAGGCTAAAGGCAACATCAGTGTGTTCCTATGAAGGGTTGGGGGGTGCAAGTGACCTTGAGTTTGTCCCTAAAAAATCTCTGCTGTCCTAAAATAATGGAATATCTGCATGATTGGTTCCTATGATTTTGACATTTTCATATTCAACTTGGGTTAAACTAAAATAAGAAACAAGTCACCACTTTGTCATAAATTAGAGGTTACTGTATTTAGCCCCATCCTTTTTGGACATAGTAGTAGGCCGAAGGCAAAATTAGTGTTTTCCTACGAGAGATTAAGGAGGTGGAAGTGACCATGAGATTGTCCCAAAAAATCCATCTATGTGGGGGTTTATTTGCCATGGTCACTTCAGACTTTTTTCCCATAGGGTAACATCAAGGTTGCGTTGTGGTAATTCTGTGATTTTTACCATGACCCACAGCTGAAAACATGTGTCTGTTGAGTCCTAGTATAAAAAAATGTTAAGAATACTTTAATTTTTTTGTATACCCTTATTATGTCACTCAGGTTCTATTATCCATAGTAGTTAAAAGAAGCATCTTTCTCTAATGAGATCACATCGAGTTCATGCATTATATGTACAGACTATTGATTTAAATGGAGCTGTGTAATGCTTCATCTCTCCTATGGTGGCGCTGCAGGGAACTCAAACACTTACTGCCAGGTTCTCGCATAGATTATAACTTAAGCACTGGGGGTTTCAGCTGTGAGAAGCTCTGTGAATGCCCTTCATAGCCCCGAACGTTAAACAGTCTTTGGGTTAGGAAGAAAAACTGTGCCATGTTTGCTCCATGTTTATATTATAGTGGGGACTGGATATGGGCCTGCAGTTGTTTTTAGGATTTCTTTAAGCCTTTTAGTATGTCCAACTTTAGCACCATTTTACCAATGTAATAGGTGCTGTGGTACTATGTGTATTTTTAATGGGTACCTGTTGATGTAAATGTAAAACAATTGAAGAGGTAAGCCAAAAGATTTCCACCGAAAAAGTCCCTAAAGAGTATCTTAGCACTTAAGTTTGGTTTGTGCTCTTTAAAAAAAATTTTTTAATCTTGGTTACAACTCTTTAAGCTTTCAGTTTCAACAGGGAGTGACGGCCTTTATAGCTCCCTACAGCGGTTGTCACCTAGTCTTAAGTAGGGTAACGCCCTAGTTTGGCACCAATACTTTCCTTGTCCCTTTATAGCTACATTTCAAGGTGGAATCAGATTTGGAAGTGACAACCCCTGTAGGAACTATACTGGCTATCCTGGAAAACGCTAAGGAAAAATACTCTTCTAATGAAGTAACGGCTGAGCTGATAAAAATTTGGAAGGATGAGGACAATATAGGAGCTTAATTTTGTTGGTTATTATTTTGTTGTTGGTGATCATAGATGGAAATGTACTATTAGGTGGTATTATACGACTTGAAAAGGCCATCGTCATAATTACCATCATCTCTTGAAAATAGGTCTTAAATGGAGATAGAGACTGACTTAAAATTTCGTGTCCCTTCAAAACTGGCCTTAAAGGGGTTGTCTCACTATATTGATTCCTCTTACCTCAGTCCTGTTTTTTGGGTTTCATTTTGAATTCTGGTGCGTGTTTACTGGCTTCTACTAGGCTGCAGTAGAAGCCAGGTCTGTAGCTATAGACACAAGTGCTGGCAGCCTATCAGGATAGATCAAACAGGTCTGTAGCTCTAGCGACCTGAGGAGCTGATGTAGCCCATACAAGATGGGATATCTCAGAATTGGTAGGACACTGTTAATGGACATATATTGCAAAGTGACTTGTTTTTGCCAGATCTTTAACATAAAAAGCAATCCTTGTAGTGAGACAACCCCTTTAACCTTTTGGAGGTTGTGTTTTGTTAACAGTACTGTTTGCACTATTTGGACCCACATAAAACAAGTGAAAATAACCAAATAGGAAATTAAAGTATAAAAAGTACCAAGTAGTTATAATAAGCCTCTCCACAAACCTGACTATATGATCCAGAAGTAGAGTCAACTTGCAGTTATATGGGTCCTATCTAGATGTCAACTGGCAGTGATATGGTTCTTATCTGGATGCCAACTGGCAGTGATATGTGTCGTCAACTGGCAGTGAGGTCTTATCTAGATGACAACCGGCAGTGATATGGGTCTTATGTGGATGTCAGCTGGCAGTGATATGGGTCTTATCTGGATGTCAACTGGCAGTGATATGGGTCGTCAACTGGCAGTGATATGGGTCGTATCTGGATGTCAGCTGCCAATGATATGGTTGATTCGACCCTGGATCTGAATTTCTATAGCGTCGTTGCGTTGTATTTTTGTATATTCTTCCCAAAATGATTGAACGTTTTCATAGTTTTTTATTACACTTATACAATGATGTCACTGGTGGTCTACTAAGTATCTGCAGCTTTTGAAGGCCAGGGAGGAACCTGAAGAGCTCCTGAGGAACTGGCTTCAGGAACAAAACATTGAAATGTTTAGAGAACTCAAATGCAGTTGTCAGTGTACATGGCCAGTTTATGTTTCTCATATTAGTTATTTGTCTTATGATCCCAATTATTTTGTCAGAACCGTTGATTATGGGAGATGCTAGACCCTTGTTTAAGGTCAGATGTCTGGGTGAGGTCAGTATAAAACAAATAGGTTGAATTTTCTCTGTTCGATTGTATTGTATCTAATGAGGTCAGAGGTATCACCACCTATTAACCTTACCAACTCCATACAATAAACCTACACATAGTTCCATCAGAATGTACGTGCTAATGGTGGAATTGCTCATCTTCATGGTTGGCCCAAAGATTGTACATGATCCTTTCAATGGTCCTGCTTTGAAGTCGTGCCCGAGATTGATTCAAACTCACACCTAAAACGGATTACAAACTTCTCGTATCCTTTAGGCTTCATAGGGACACATTCAATCAAGAGAGGATTTAAGGCGGGATCCTGGAATCTCGCATATGTCTGCGCACGTTATTAAATCGCCCATCTGACCCGTAGGACACATGATATAGACGGTGTCTCGGGGTCACTAGAATTTTTTTTTCTTAAAAAGTTTACTTTTCAAAATTTGAATAGGGTTTCCAGTACTTTTATAAA